>JAGXJF010000843.1:0-56427 GCA_019208055.1 Stipa capillata
GTTTTCTTTTTTAAGCTTTACCATGTGCATCCAAAGATAGGGATGCACCACCGTCAGGTGTTGCAAGACCACGAGATGTGCTCTGTCATAGTCATCTGACCTACTGGGTACTGAATTGTAGACATGTAAAGACCTTTGTCCGTGTGCATGGCCTTCACCATCGAGTCTTCCCGTGTGCCGTGAAACAGGAACACCTATGGACTTTTGATCAGCCAAGTAATCAGTGCAGAACTCGACACACTCTTCGGCAACATAGCCTTGGATGATGCTACCTTCTGGTTGTGACCGGCTAAGATAGCAATTTTGGGCCGACTATAATTGTGTGTTCTGTAGTAGTGTGGATAGCGAAGATGAAGGACGAATGGAAAAAAAAGATAGTCTTTTACTGTCTTTTTGTATTAATTTTGTGTTTAATTTGCTTCACTGGGCCACTGATATAAATGAAGTTTCCGTTAGAAAACCTTGATCCTTACCTGTGGGTGATATGCCCTGGTGGCAGCGATATAGATGATTATATCGCTTTAATGTTGTAAACTTTTGAATAATACATTATTTTGTGTATCGAATAATAACATTGACATGGATTAACAAGCATGAGACTTGTTCTTGGAACTCTTTAATTATTCTTGCTAAGATGATTTTTATAAAGCATCCATGATCTTATATCAATACGTGGGACACTTTTGATTCACAGAGTCAGTGAATTTATCGATTAGTGATTTTGTTCAACAAATCATTGATATGAAATATAGAACAAATAATGGACGCAATTTAGAAAACATATTGTTGGATCAACCGACCTCAAGACACTGCATGAATTTATACATTCTCAAATTAATGTCACTAGTTGGTCTCATACAAGCGATGCGGATCATTAGATTTTAGATCATCGTTGTTTCCTGCATGTGTAATAGTTTGCTTACGGGGTCAAACCTTGGTCATAAAAATATCCTTCGGGATTACCACGAGACACATGGAGGAAGTGTGAGGTCGATGGATCTTTACCCTTGCATGCATATAAGGCGTTTGCCCCCAAACATCTCATTAAGCTCCACGCATCGAGTAGGGAGGATGCTCCCGCGTGCAAGATATGGTGTGTTCAGAAATCTCAATGCACGTTTGATTTTTTTAATAATGGAAAAAAAATCCGGACCTCTGAATCAAAAGATGCACACACTCAATGTATGTTAGATTGTAGATACTAGGCGTGCCGCGGGCGCCGCGTCTCCTAAGCTTGAAGACTCGGCGTGGAGGCGATGCACAGGACGCGGCTGGGTCGTCCTTCTTCTGTGCCCTCGCGCCACGGAGTACCCCGAAGATGGGTCGGTCTCCATCCTTAATTGCTTCCTTGTATAGATATTTAATTCCCACTACTCTTCTCCAAACTCTCAATCTATCATGGTGTCCATTCCCCGTGATAGTATTAACATGTGTACATGCAATCTTGATCGATACATGCATGCATGGGCACCCTGCACCCGGTGCAGAAACAACTCACAATGAGCGGGATGTGGTCACAAGGAAACAAATCAACAGATGATCAACAATAGTATGTTGAGAAGCGATCAATTTGTTCTTACATCCGAAAGGGTTGTAACATTTTACACTCTCAGTTCATAACATTTTACACTTTCTATTCATATGTGACTGTTCGGCTTTTACATATGGCAAACAGTAACTTCACTACTACAGAATAGGTTATCAAAGACCCCATATCACAGCCGGGTTTTCAAAATCCGCCTCTAGTGTAGTACATGAGAGACGGTTTGCAAGAATGCCCGCCTGCATTGACTCTGAGAGACGCAAACCGTCTGTGATGACCAAATAACATAGACGGTTTTTTAAAAAAACTGCCAACAGTATAGGACTAACATATCACAAAGAGTTCTTGGTTGGTGGGAACCGCCTGTGATGTCTCAACATCCTAGAACCGCCTGCAATAACTCAACGTATATATTCTATCAATCGGTTTTTCTTTCTTCCCATTCCAAACAAACACCACTGACGCTGCCACATTCGCCCGCAGTTTGCACCCGACCTCCTCCTCGACGCCGGCAGGCTGCCCGACCACCTCTTCGACGGCCGCTGCGACACCGTCACCCGCCTCCTCGCCAACGTTGCCCTCCGCCTCCATGCGCCGCCGAGGTAAACCTCCTTCCCAACGTGATAGAACTTTGGGTGTCCCGATCTTTCGATGAGAAACACACATCGGTTTGGTGGAGGTGACTTTGACTATCCGGCTACACTGGTACAGTGACGGAGCATCTAGGCAATCGCTAAACCAACTCCCGGAGGTTATTGACCTTTCTGTTGGGGGAGGGGTCCCCGCGTTACCCCGAACCGGCGAGCTTCTTCTTCGTGGCATCAAGGTCCCCCTCGTTGTATCGATATGTTGTGCCTGGCGTCATCGAGTTCCACTGGCGTCGTCGGCAGTGTCGAGGAAATGCTCCGTCCCGACGGATATCAAGGCCGCGCTCTATCCCGGCTGATATCAAGGCCGCGCTTCGTCCTGGTACCCAGGACGACACGTCGACATAGCCCGAGCATTGGGATGTTGAAATATTGAAATATTCCATAAGAGTCCTTTTAAAAAGACCAGAATACCACTGGGGGCGTGTGTTGCCCGAAGGGCATAATTGTAATCTCTCACCTCCCTCCCTCAACCCCTATAAATAGGACCCATGGGGGAGAGAGAGAGGATCCAGATTTCTCAGATATAAACCATAATCCCTGAAATCAATACTAGAGTTTTCAGTTCGCGCCGACATGAGACTTTCCATTTATCCTCAACACGAGTGTTTTACATTTTGTCTCGCCAGTCGTGCTCCCGCGCGCTTCACCTCGGCAGACACCACACTTGCTCGTACTCCTTCGGTACTCCCGGGGGTTGATGTAACCAATCGGGGGTGCCTCAAGTATACTGCCTAGTCCTGTAGCTATGACAGTTGATGTTGTCTGTGGGAATCGGCAAGAAGTTGTGTCATCTGAGACGCCGTCGAGAGGAGGCCAGGGGACAACACCGACGATTGTAACACGCGTGCGTTGGTCTTCAACACCACACACGTGTTCCTTCGGAAAGTAAGGAGGCATGCCTCCCAGGGCAAAGGCAAAAAAAGGGACCAAACGAAAGGTCGCAAGTATCGCCAACCTGGTTCTGAGCATCCCGGCTCGCGCCCCCCAGGTCGCCGCGAGGACAACAACATGCGCGGCCACTCCTATGACAAACAACGACATCACCCCTGCCATCAATGCCCAGGCCACCGGTCCAGACACCTCAGGGTCCCTCGCTTACGCTGAGTGAGAGATGGAGGCATTAAGGCAACAGGTAGTGGCCGCAGCCCAGCAGGCGGAGCAACTCCGGGTCTAGCTTGAAGCAGCCCAAGTCAAGGCCCTCCGCGCGGTGACATTAGCTTGAGAAACTGTGGAGCTCCGGGCACAGCTTGCGGCTGCCCAAGGAGGGGTCGACGTTGTTCGTCCGCCGCAAGAAGAAGCCATAGCTGAAGCACAGGAGAACATCCGACGCAATCACCAGGCAGCCGATGAGCTCCTCCAAGACTTGGCAAACATGCAAGCACGCGCCGAACCTCTTCGTGAAGAGATCGGATGAAATCAACAAACAGCGCATGTGATCCTTCGTGATGCCGGGGCCAGCACCAGCGACCAAGGGGCGCAAGACCCAGATCGATGCCCAGGCAAGGAACATGTATACCCAGCTGCCCCACCTGACACTGACATCCCAGCTCCGACCGCCGCACCTGCTACTCGCCCGCCACGGTCGGAGGTCGTCAACCTCATGGACGTGCTCAACCCACTCAGCTCGGGGCTTGCGGCCAACCCGTGGCCAAAAATGTTTCGCCTGGCGGATCTCCCCAAGTACAACGGTGAGACAGACCCCACTGAGTACACCCGTGTGTACCAAGCTGTTGTATCAGCTGCTGGAGGGGGCGAAGCGGTGATGGTGAAAAGTCTGCTGCTTGTACTCACCAGATTAGCTCGCATGTGGTACCTCTCATTACCTCCTAGCTCGGTGTACTTGTGGGAGCAACTTCGCAAGCAGATGCACAGTCACTTCTAGGGAAGTATAAACAAACAAGTCACCTCTTCAGATCTGAACATCCTCAAGCAAGCCCCGAGCGAGTCCATCCGGGCGTTCCGCAAATGCTTCTCCAACCTCCAATGCCAAGTTTGTGACATCACTGACCAAAGCGTGTGTGCCACCGCGCGTCACGCAATATGTGATGAGGACCTGGTAGCCAAGCTCGACAGGAAGCAGCCGAGAACGATTAGGGAGCTCTATGACATCATGGACACATACTCCCAGGCCGAGGAAGGGAGAGAGCAGAGGAGAGCCGAAGCCTTGGCCTCAGCCACACAGTTCGCGCCTGACGCGGAGAATCATGACAGGCGTCAGCCACGCCAACGAGGGACTACCAAAGCCAAGGATAGTGGCAAGGCGGTTGGCAAATCCAAGCACGCAGTGAAGAACGAGACCACCCACGCCTGGATCACCAAGATTGGAGGCGCGACGACCACCACGACCGTGAGAGCAACGGCCAGGCTGGGCACGGTAACCACAGAAGTGGCGGAGGCAGCAGGCCACAAGGCAAGTTCTATGAAGTACACCGAGTAAGCACTCACTCCATGGCGGAGTGCGAGGTCGTCATCGCGACCCGGCAGCACCGACAACCACGGCGCCCCAGGGGCAGGGGCATCGCGGAGCCGACAGGCCGAGCTTGGGAGCAAGGAATGCCTGCCTTACAGCTACCGCCACCATCACCTCTACCGCCATGTGGCAGAGCACTAGTGCAAGCCATTGGCCCTTAGCGAATCATCCACGCCATCACTGGAGGCAACGCTCACACCTATGCATCCAAGCGGCAACGCTAAGCCTACACCCGTCAAGTTGGGGGAAGGGTCCCCGCGCTACCCCGAACCGGCGAGCTTCTTCTTCGCGGCATCAAGGTCCCCCTCGTTGTATCGATATGTTGTGCCTAGCATCATGGAGTTCCGCTGGCATCGTCGGCAGTGTCGAGGAAATGCTCCGTGCCAGCGGACGTCGAGGCCGCGCTCCGTCCCAGCGGACATCAAGGTTGCGCTTCGTCCCGGTACCCAGGACGACACGTCAACATAACCCGAGCACTGGGATGTTGAAATATTGAAATATTCCATAAGAATCCTTGTAAAAAGACCAGAATACCCCTGGGGGCTTGTGCTGCCCGAAGGGCATAATTGTAATCTCTCACCTCCCTCCCTCAAACTCTATAAATAGGACCCATGGGGGGGGAGAGAGAGAGGATCCAGATTTCTCAGATATAAATCATAATCCCTGAAATCAATACGAGAATTTTCAGTTCACCCCGACACGAGAGTTTCCATTTATCCTCGACACGAGTGTTTTACATTCCCTCTCGCCAGTCGTGCTCCCGCGCGCTTCACCTCAGCAGACACCACACTTGCTCATACTCCTTCGATACTCCCGAGGATCGACGTAACCGATCGGGGGTGCCTTAAGTATACTGCCTAGTCCCCTAGCTACGACACTTGTCGTGGGCACGATCAACCTGAACACAAGGTTCTTTACCCCTGCAAGCAACCGAAGAACGAGCAAGAATAATTGAAGGCAATCTAAAATTGCAAATATAGATGAAGTACTATATATTGATAAGGCGGAGTTCTGCAAAGTAGTCGAACTAGGTGGTCGCAAGACACAACTAGAGACAATGTTGTTTGGCCCTAGGCAACAAAACAATGCTCAACAAAACCCAAAGCTAAAGAGAGAACCCTAGGGGGTATTTAAAGAAAAGAGGTGATCTGTTACGAAGACATTCCCGGACTGTTTTGGCAATTACGGCCTGCTTGTAAGGAATTTGGAGGTGGGGTTAGATAGGTTAGAAAGATCATGAGATAAGCTTTCCAAAAAGTTCAAGATCATCCAAATCGGAGTCCGTAAGCTCGAGATATAGAAGTTTGAAGTCAATATTGTCCAGGAATCTGAATCAGAGTCTAGAACTTGTTGGACTTGATCTCTAACTCTTCTTGGACCAAAAGTGACGTGGGAGATCTCCTTGTACAGCACAAATCCATGTGAGACATCGTCATGGTCACATGAACTTCATTTGCTCCTCCTCCCGAAAGCTTGAACTTGACTCCTCGTTTGTTCTTGATGATCTTCACAGATCTTCTTTTATCCTTATAGCTTGACCAGCGGACATAGTTGAAGTAGTAGAAGTAGAGGTGGCAGTGGTTGCATCCATGGGGGTCATGTCCTCACCATCCTCCCTTCCTTGAAAACAAAGCCGTCCTCGGCTTTGCAGAAGCTAAAAACCATCGAAGAGCAAAGAAAGCATGTATACAGCATATATGTATCGATCAATCATGGTTAGCTCTTCGTGATTAGCAATTACGTCCAAACCAGAATTAAAAATGTGATGCGTCATGGTAGATTTGACAAGCATGTTTAGTGCCATATCCTTCGTAGATTTCTAGCAAGTATTGCAAATCAATTTGCAAATATAAGTGAATAACTTGTCTTTGTGATGAGCATTAGCAAAAGGGATGAGCTTATCAAAACTATCCACACAACAAGTATTGCGACTAGTTTTGCAAGCATACCTGAAGCATTCATCATAATATTGCTCAAACATGTGCCAACAAAAATGATGCGAATTCACATTCAAAGAGATGAAAGAATTATCACTAGCATGCTGAATTTTAAGATGTGGAGGAACATAAAATTTTGTGGCAGAATGCAACATAAGCCTTTGAATGAAATTCTCACATTGCAAAGTTGAGGAGATAAACAATTGCAAATGATCATCGTTGGAACGAGTAAGTTTATCAAAACTTTCAGCATGGGTGATGCAAAAGCTATGCATTAAAATTCCACAATCTACACTATATTCTCCAATCACATTAACTTGATAGCACGGAGTATAGATGGAATTCCATGAAGGCAAATTTACAAGTTCAGAAACTTTCATTAGAGCGTGTGCCAATTGCATAGGCATGTCAAGCTTAACATAGCACAATAAATTGGAGAATATGGCATCAAGTCCCTTTTCAGGTGCTACTAACTTATCACAACCTATCTCAGAATCATTCAATTCACAAGTCTCAACTTTTGACGCTGTTAGACTATCATAGCAACCGTTCTCAGCATGTGAAGTAACCAAAGTAGTAGAGTCAATATTAGCATTTCGAAGGCCTAAAACAGTACGATTATCATCTAGAGGAACATTAGACACACCCAAATCTGAAATTTTAGAATTCATATTATCCATGTCAATGTTTTGTGCACCCAAATCAGGATATAATACATGAGTTTTAGATGGTGCACATATATCAGTAGATATTTTAGTTATTTGATCACATGGCAAGCTCAAATCAGCAAAACAATCCTCTATAATAGGTGGTGTGATCAAAACAGCAGGCAATTCATTTAACTCAACACATGAAGTATTTAATTCATCGGGGCTTACACCAATCTCATGTGGAGCGATGGAAGTAGTACCGGTACCTTGCAGGCTCGACTCAGATGATGTAAGTGCTGTTAGGGGTGACGGGTCACAAGAGCGAGACGGTGTGACTATCACATCAGCGGGTGTAGCAACAAAGATTGGTGCAACACTAGAAGGGTCAACTGAAGCAACTCGTGATGTGGGGACTTGTACGAGGCGCTTGTTTGCCTCATGTAGTTGTCTCTTTATTTCCTGTTCAGCTTTGCAAGCAAGACGAAACAAATAATTGATAGAATAGTATTCTTTATGCACAAGTATATTCTGAATATCACGGTTCAAGCCTCTCACAAATCTATTCATGGTAGCTTCTTCACATTCTTCTATATTGCAGCGAAACAAAGTAGTTTGAAAAACTTTATAATATTCATCCATAGTGTCACTACCTTGTTGTCAATTTTGCAATTTTCATAGCATGTTACGTGTATAATATGAAGGTACAAATCTATATCTCATAGCACGTTTTAAATCATCCCAAGTAGAACGTATGCAATCAGGGTATAATCGAAAATATTCATCCCACCAAATAGAAGCAAATTCACAAAATATACTAACAGCAGCCCACACTACTACAGAACGGCCCATCCGGGACGGACTGAAACAAGCATCCCAGACGGTTGGCCACTCCGTCTGAAATTGGTGGTCTGTGATGACACAGGTCATCGCAGACGGGTGGGCTACCCATCTGTGATAACCATTCATCCCAAATGAGTCGACTCAACCACCCGTCTGCGATAACCATTCATCCCAGACGAGTCGACTCAACCACCCGTCTGCAATAACCATTCATCCCAGACGGGTCGACCCGACCCGTCTCGGATGACTGTTATCACAGACGGTTTTAACTATTGACCCGTCTGGGATGGGTGTGTACAGAGGGCATAACTCTGCCTGTTTTGTGGCTAGCCTCAGGAATTGCTAGCCATGCCCTCTGAAACAGCAGATATATATTGCACAGAATATTCACATATTTAACACAGATACAGATAGATACATTCATAGACAGTGATACACTGAAACAATCACATACTTGGACATGATATATACATTCACAATTGCTACCTAGAAATGAGTCACACCGTTCAGAATTGAGAGCTCGATCGCTGCCAACAATCGCATACTTCAATGTTTAAAAGAAAAGTTGCAAGAGAGTGCTAAGTACATAGATGAAAGACAATGCTACTCTGCTAAGGCGCCACCATAGAACTCGCCATCGGGATTGATGATTTGTGTATTGATCAAGAAGGCAAAAATCCCTCGAATGCGCTTGAGTTGAGCTGTCGTGGAAGAAAAGTGGCAGCAGAAACCTTGCCACTACAGCGGGTCTTCTCTCCTTTTCTTTTTCTAATTTTCTGCAAGGACTAGAAGCGACAAAAGGAGGTTTGATCTAGTAGAAAATTTTCAACTATGAACCAATCTAAACTAGCAACTCGACATGATTAATGCAACAAAAATTCAACAATGGAAGAACTACGACGAAAATTGCAAGGCTCAGATTGGTTTGGATAAAGGGTAACCTAGACTAAATTTTTTTTGGATTTTTGACTGAGGTAGACAATAGGTAAAAAAGATGCAACTAATCTAGTAAAAACACTCAACTTTCTCAACGAGCAACCTAGTTTGCTCTGATACCACTTGATAGAACTTTGGGTGTCCCGATCTTCGATGAGAAACACACATCGGTTTGGTAGAGGTGACTTTGACGATCGGCTACACTCGTACAGCGACGAAGCGCCTAGACACTCGCTAAACCAACTCCCGGAGGTTATTGACCTTGCCGTGGGCACGATCAACTTGAACATGAGGTTCTTTATCCCTGCAAGCAACCGAAGAACGAGCAAGAATAATTGAAGGCAATCTGAAATTGCAAATATAGATGAAGTACTATATATTGATAAGGTGGACTTCTGCAAAGTAGTCGAACTAGGTGGTCGCAAGACACAACTAGAGACAATATTTTTTGGCCCTAGGCAGCAAAACAATGCTCAACAAAACCCCAAGCTAAAGAGAGAACCCTAGGGGGTATTCAAAGAGAAGAGGTGATCTATTACAGAGATAGTCCCAGACTGTTTTGGAAATTGCAGCCTGCTCATAAGGAATTTGGAGGTGGGGTTAGACAGGTTAGAAACAACATGAGATAAGCTTTCTAAAAAGTCCAAGATCATCCAAATCAGAGTCCGTATGCTCGAGATATAGAAGTTTGAAGTCAGTGCTGTCCAGGAATCCGAATCAAAGTCCAAAACTTGTTGGACTTGATCTCTAACTCTTCTTGGACCAAAAGTGACCTGGAAGATCTCCTTGTACAACACAAATCCATGTGAGATATCTTCATGGTCACATGAACTTGATTTGATCCTCCTCCTGACAGTTTGAACTTGACTCCTCGCTTGTTCTTGATGATCTTCACAGATCTTCTTTTATCCTTTATAGCTTGACCAGCGGACGTAGTTGAAGTAGTAGAAGTAGAGGTGGCAGTAGGTGCATCCAAGAGGATCATGTCAACGCCGGGCCCCCACCTTCTCCCCCGGCTCCAACGGCTCCCCACCTCCTCCCCCTCCTCCTCACTGCTGGCACCCCACCCTGCTGTCCTCCCTACCGCTGGCTCCTCACCACCTCCCCCTGCTCCCTTCACTAGCTGTGCAGGCCGGCCACCTCCTCCCCTATCCTCCTCCTCTCCCTCCTCCTTGCTCCCCATGCTCCCCATCTCCTCCCCCCTGCTCCCACCACCGATGGCAGACGTTGTCCCCTAAATTTAGGTCAAGTACATTATTATCAGATGTGTAAATTATTGTGTTTAGGGGATAATGCATTTATGCCAATCTAAATATGTATTGGAGACTTAAGCTTTTCCATCTCAGATCACATTGTTGTATGAAATTTGTATATTTGATAGCATTGAGAGGTATAAGCAGGGTTGAGAATGATTTGAATTAGTGACCAGAGGTACTATACTACAATATCTGTTTAGTTTTTTTTGGAGTGATAAGGGTTAGTGTTGAAATTTAGTTTTGTTGTTGCAAAGAATGCAATTCAAATTAAAATAGAACATGAATTGTTCATGGTTTATTGTGGCTCTCAAGTTGTTTCAAAGTGTTGTATTGTAATGAGCAATAAGTTTGATAGATTCATGACACATCATGCAATTACTTTCTATTGTTTTGATCCCATGGACTTGTGCAAACAGAAACACAATTGAATTAGTTGTGTTTTGCTACTACTGGTCCACCACTTATTGTCGGGGATGTTGTCAACAAGTTGTTACTATTTTATAGCTCTATATTCACTCTGCCCTTACCACAATTATCTTATTTACCAGTAATTGAAATTGATGGACTTGTAACTGAAACTGAACTTGTAAATTGATGGTTAGTGATATATATACTTTAGGATAATTAGGAAATGATATATATGCTTTAGGAAATTAAACTTAGGAAATGCTATATATGCTTTACAAAATTGAACTTAGGAAATGCTATATATGTGTCACGGCATTTAACTTACAAAATGCTATATATGCTTTAGGACATTGAACTTAGGAAATTATATATATGTGACTTAAAGGGAGTAGTACAACAGCATTCGAAGCGTCATATATACGACATATATATGACGCCTTGATTACTGTACTGCTGCTCCATTTATTTCCTATTTATATCATTTCACACGTTTCTAATTGGGAGCCATCTATTCTTTTTTCATGTTATGCGTCTTTTAGAAGATTTCGAGTCCTGATCACTCAGCTTCCCCAGAGGTTGCCGAGGACAATTCTGATGTGTCTGGAACCACGACAAAATCCAGGCACGCTCCAAGAGGACCTAGTCAAAGGCTGAAAGGCCGATTCCCCATAACAAAGTTAGGCATGTCCGGGGCACAGATCGCGCCAGAACAAAACGCGGCAAAATGGAGAACGACATGCAGGATCGTCGCGCGAACACAGGTTCCATTGACTCTAGAATCATGGAAGGAGGTGGGGCAAAATCTTCGTATGGCACTAATCGAAGATATCAACACTTACTTCGTGATCCCAGAAGAGTTAAAGGCCCGCGCCGATGTTGCAGCCCTGAAGTTCGCTAATAAAGCTTGGAAGGAGTTCAAGTGTATTCTCCACCATGACTTCATCGCAAAGGATGAGGAGCCATTTGGCATCCACAAATGGATGGACCGCGAGATGTGGGCCCAATTTAAGGCGTCCAGGGAAACAGAAGAATTTAGGACGAAGAGTGAAGCGGCAAAGGCGCTGGCGGCCAAGAACACTCACCATCATAGGCTGGGTAGTTCTGGGTACGTGCCCAAAGTTAGGAAATAGATGGACGAGGAGGAGATGGCATGTCTTAATGACCTGTCCTCGCCATTTCCCAACGTAGAATCACGGCGTGCGTGCAATTGTTTGTACGTGAGGAGAAATCCAGGTGTGATGTCTTCAGACGCCCAATCCTTCACGAGTGAAGCAACCCGGGAGGTCTACACTAGATTGGTATGATGTCATTTACAAAACCTGCCTCTCAGTATATCCATCACCTCAATACTAGGCTTAGTAACCTATTCTTGTATTACAGGAAAACCTTTCAACGCAATCCTCCCCTTGAAAACTCCAAAAGGAGAAAGATATTCTTACATAGGCCATCGGCACCAAGGAGCATCCAGGTCGCACGAGGGGTACTGGTGTTTACGCTACCTGGAGAGATGGATTCCCCGGTGATTTGCATCAGTACAGGAATAAGGGCTTGGCCAAAGCCGAATGCGAAGCAAGAGAAAGAGCCGCTCTTACAGAAGAAATCATGGCCAACGGTGGAAATGAGGATCGATGCTCGTTTAAGAACTCTTGAAGATATGGTGGCCATGGCCTCACAAGGGCACGTTCAAATGCAAAGCAGCCCTGCTGGTAATTGAAAGAGTAGTCAAGCCTCCGTTCCCGGTGGTGAAGCTGATTGCACCATCTCGTATCCAGTCGATGAGATCCTGGTAATTTCTACTTTAATCTCAAGTTCCGCTTCAAATTCCATCGCAAGCCATATGTAGCTAATTATTCTATCTTCTACCATGTTTTACCTTCAAGGTTACGACGTGGTGCAAGCTGTTAGTGCGGCTTCTTGACGACGAGCCTTTAGAGGTTGCAACAGGGATGGCATGTCCATCCAATGAAGGGGATCTCATCCACCATGTGCCGATGGCGCGTGGGAATGCAAAGGTCAGTGTGGACTGTGTCTACGACACATGCAAGTCCATTAAGCTGAAATTTCTGCCAGATGATGAGATTACGAGATTGGGCCAAGCTGAAGGGACTTTTGTCTAGTGGCCCCAGAGGGATGTAGTATTGGAAGACTGGCACCCTCCATGTATGGACCAAGTTTAATCACGGGAGGTAGACCTACTTGTGATCCCGGAGCCTTATATTGCATGCATGTAATGAGGACACCTCAATCGCTACGGTGCCGGCGGAGACCACATTGGCCCCCGAACTCCCATCAAGGGCCCATTCATCACCCGCCAAGTCGTCGAACCCGATCGTTAAAAGAAAGTGAGGAACTAAGTCGAAGGTGAAGGTGCTGAAGGAACCACACCTTTACATTGAAGAAGAGTTCCCCTTCGCGCCATTGGCCGATAAATACGTTGAGGGAGAGCCATGGCTCAAATCGCTAGAGGCGCTCAATGCCCTCGGAAATGCATGGGTACTATCTCAAGGAGGTCAAGAAGCCAAAGAATCAACAGACCACAAATTTGAAGGTGGATTTTAGTAGGGGACATTTCCACCATGACGTCGAGAACTGTCAGTTCTTTGTGAACTTCGTGGACTTGTGAGAACTCTACAACCTCTGGTCCCTTGAAGTCTCTCTCATCAGATGCTACACACTGTAAGTGTTCGCAATCATGGTCAACATTTGTGTTATACGTACTATATCCACATATATGTAACACATACCTTCTTTATGTGTAGGATGATGATTGAACAATGCAGAAGGAAACACGTAAAAATAGGGTTCCTCGACCCATACATTGTCTCTGCGCGGATTAAAATAGATGCGGAAGATTTTGTTGCCGAGTATGTGCTAAACTCCTTACTTGCTCAAGATAAGGAATTCATACTTTTTCCATACAACCAGTCGTAAGTGTCGCATTACCTACTTTACCATTTCAGGCTATTGGTAATTTTATCAAAATAACGTGAATTTACTAACCATTGAGACTAAATGCAGAGAGCATTGGATTCTTGCTGTCCTTATACCACACCATCCAAGGCTCATGTTTATGGATTTGTTAAAACGAGCGAACTTCGACATCGAAATACTTGGAAGATTTATGAGCAAGTAAGCATATTTCCAACATATACAAACCTACCAGTCACTACTTTCGTGTTGCAATGCCAAAGACAAACCATTTCGATTCACGTAGGGTGTGGAAGAGCTATCTCAAGAACGGAGGAAAATGCGCCAATCAACCCCTTTTAAATGACAAGGGTTTTAATGTATCTTTCTATACTCAATACGAATTTTCATAAATTGTCGTAATGACAATCTCCAACTACTAACCAATTGTATATATTAGTAGAGCCACCAACAACAAGGAGGAACAAGCATTTGTGGCTTCTACGTTTGCCACAACATGGAAATCATGCTTACTAACATTAGCAAAAATAAAATCTAGGTTTGACGCTATTGCGATAAGTATTATCATATTTCTCTTCATTATAAGTACATGGCTTTAATATACATTCTTATCAACAGCAGAAAGGCATTCCCAAGATGTCATTGGATTCATCTCAACTGGACAGGATAAGAGAACACATCGCCGCGTTCCTTATTAGAGACATTATCGATCCTTATGGCCAATTCCACGTCTACAACATGGAGGAAGGCGAGTTCGTCTTACTTAAGAAGTGATATGTATTTCTTTGTGAACTTTTATATGGATGCGAATTTACTAAGAGTTAAATTACTTTGTGAACTTTGTGACATGAGGTGGATGAAATTGAGAGTTTAATTACTTTGTTTGGTGATGTTGATGAGTTTGATGAGAGTTCATTTTGTGACTCAATTTATGTGTATGTATCAAGTTTCTATTATTTCATATGATTCAATTCTGATTACTGTGAATGAATGAGATATGTGTATGTATTGTGTGTTTTGTTTCCTGCTGATACACAACAATCTGAAATAAATAGGTATGCTGTTACGACGATCACAGGCGGTTCTTATGGGGAACTGCTTGTGATGACACATCCATGACAGGCGGATCTCTACAAGAACCGCCTGTGGGCGGATCTCTACATGAACTGCCTGTGATGACCCCCCATCGCAGGCGGTTCTTGGTTTTCGTAGAGATCCGCCTGTGATATTCCCTCATCACAGGCGGTTACATGTAAACGCATGTGATGAGGGGGGTCATCACAGGCCCTTGCTTACAGGCGATTTAGAAAACCGCCTGCCTTGGGGTTTTTGAACCACCTGTAATGAGCTATTCTGTAGTAGTGCTTGTTTTTACAACCCAAAACAACTTGCTAACATGCGTACACACACTCGCTCACACAGCGTTTGTAACAGATTAAACACACGGAGCATGCAGATCAACAAAATCATCATAAACTTGTCGCTTGCAACGGGTACGTTAGTTGCCATCGAAAGATAATTCCACCTTAGTGGACCACACCATGACAGACGGAGTATCTATCATAACGATGACTATGTACATGTACTATAGGAGTATGTAAGACCACCCATGTAGTACGTATACTATTTTTTACGTGGTATGTGCATTTCTTTTACATACTTCTTTCTATGTGCAAATGTGAAGGTATTTTGAACGTATGCTAAAAGGTATGCACTCATCTACAATTTTTCATGTGGCTCACATTGGGTATATGAATATACTACTACAAAGCACTACGACAGATACCATTTAGCGGGACGCCTCCCGTACAGACGGCAACAGGGAGCCGTCTGTACAGTGCTTATCACAGATGGTTCCAAACTTGAACCGTCTGAGAAAGTGACGACCAAGGATGCCAAACAAGCGGGACGGTACAATACAGATGATTCCCTAGAGCAACCATCTATACAAATAATACAGACGGTTGCCTACTGAGACTGTCTGTACTGGGAAGTACAGTACAGACGGCTCCCAACCCAGACCGTCTATAATAATGTCACAGACGGTCCCAGTTGGGAGCCGTCTTTACTAACCCCCACAGTACAGACGGTTCTCTACCGGAACCGTCTATGTTGTTTGTACAGACGGTTCCCTACTTGAAATCGTCTGTACTAATATGCATAAGCTCACTCCCACTCCCACTCCCAGCAGAGTTCCTGACCTCCTCTCGAGCCGCCCGCAAGCGCCGCCGCCAACCGAAGCTCGTGCCACCGCCGACGACCTCCCCAAGTTGCCGCCGCCGCCCGCTGACAATCTCCCCAAGCCGCCGCCGCCGCCCCGCCCCCGAAGCTTCCCCGCCGCCGGTGGCCTCCACCTCGCTGCCCGCCTCGCCCCGACGCGTCCGAGCCCCGCCGCCTCCCGGTAAGCGGCCGCGCTCCACGCTCCCACCTCTCTCCACCGTCGCGGTCCCGCGCCACCGCCGCTTGCCGATGCCACGGTGCTCGGCCGGCGTCCCGACCGCCTTAATGAACCATTAAGGCTAAACCAAATAAAAAATAAAAAATAAAAGAAATGAAAATATGACATGTGGGCCCCACATGTCAGTTTCTAGTCAAATTTTGACCAGTGGGACCCACCTGTCAGCCTCTGCTATTTTTGTATTTATTTATTCATTATTTTTACTGAGGAAAAGATCAAAAAGAGTATTTAAATATTTAAATCTTATAAAAATAATAGAAAATTCATTATTAGTCAGCAAAATACAAATAATATATCAAAATGTTCAGAAAAATAAGATCTATGCAATTATGTCATTTTCATTCATGTTTGCATTGTAGAAAAAATAAAATTGACTAAAAACTCAAATTAGGGTTTCCGAAACCGCCGGAGAAATTCAGATCGCGATATTTTGAGCGTCCGGACTTCGATTAAATTGATTCCATTTGCATTAGTCTTTATTTTATGTCCTCTATGCCATGACATGCATTTCAACTCATGCCGATGTTCCGCATTTTGATATTTATGTTTATACCCTTAAACCCTTAAATTGCAGTACGATT
Source organism: Stipa capillata (assembly GCA_019208055.1). Classification (NCBI taxonomy): domain Eukaryota; kingdom Viridiplantae; phylum Streptophyta; class Magnoliopsida; order Poales; family Poaceae; genus Stipa; species Stipa capillata. The sequence goes on from JAGXJF010000843.1 coordinate 16,658, forward strand.
TATAGAAAAATCGTCATGCTAGCTCCAAAATTAATATATGTTGCATCAAAATTCAACATTTGACATTACTTTGGTAGCTCCTTTTTTTTGATGAGAAGCTAGGTGGCTTTCTTTTATTAGGTCAATTTAACACTAATTCCCTTGTTGTGCAGCGCGTGTAGCTAGATGGATCGAGTGTGGATGTACGGTTCTCGTACGAACCAAGGGTACCTTGATGGTGTGATGAATTTTCTGAGAGTTGCCGAGGAGGATAGGTTGAAGAAGGGTGTTGAATCTATATATTGTCCTTGTTGCGATTGTAGAAATGAGAGATCATTTCTCAGACAGAACTCAGCCCTGCAGATCCAAGCGCACTTGATTATTAGGGGCTTCAAACCGGACTACACGTGTTGGACCAAACATGGTGAAGAGCAGAACATGTTACACGAAGACATTGGCATCGTCGAAGAACCCGAAGTCAACGAAAGGAGAGAAGATGACGAGGAAGTAGGTGTAGGTGATGATTGTGGCCGCGCCGAGGAAGTAGGTGCAGATGATGATTGTGGTGGTGCAGAGGACGATGATAGGTTGGATCAGATGCTGCGCGATGCTGACGTGAACTTTAATACTGAGAAAGACTTAAACAAGTTCATGTACTTGATCGAGAACTCAGAAAAACCTTTGTTTCTGGGTTGCAAGCTGAAATACACAAAGCTGTCATCCGTGCTCGAGCTGCTTAAATTGAAAGCAAGCTATGGTTGGTCAGACAAGAGTTTCACGGTGCTCTTAGGTCTCCTATCAGAGATGCTTCTAGATGGAAACGAGCTGCCCAAAAACACATACCGAGCAAAGCAGGTGGTTTGTCCACTGGGGATGGAGGTAGAAAGGATACATGCATGTCCGAATGACTGTATCTTGTACCGTAATGAATTATCGAACTTGCATTCATGTCCAGTGTGCAAAGCATCTCGTTACAAGCGTAAGAGTGAACCAGATGACCGCGAGTCTTCCATCGAGCTGAAGAAAGGAATTCCCGCTAAGGTGGTGTGGTATCTGCCCGTAATTCCGTGTCTGAAGCGTTTGTTTGGGAACCCAAAAGAGGCCAAATTGTTGTGCTGGCACTTGGAGGACCGTAAGAAAGATGGAAAGCTAAGACACCCTGCCGATTCCACGCAGTGGAGAAACATCGACATGATCTTCGAACACTTCGGTGCGGAGCCGAGGATTATAAGGTTCGCGTTGAGCACGGACGGAATGAATCCTTTCGGCAACATGAGCAGCCGGCACAGCACTTGGCCAGTTGCTCTTAGTATGTACAACCTACCACCTTGGCTGTGTATGAAATGGAAGTACATCATGATGTCGCTGCTTATCCAAGGGCCGAAGCAACCTGGGAATGATATTGATGTATACCTAAGACCTTTGGTGGAAGATCTAAAAACACTGTGGAACAAAGGGGTGCAGGTATGGGATGCATACAAACAAGAGAACTTCACACTACACGCCATATTGTTCTGCACGGTCAATGATTTGTCTGCCCTACATAACCTTTCGGGCCAAAGTAAAGAACTAGACAAGGCTTGCCCTCAGTGCTTGGATGGTACTGCGAGTAGGTGGCTGGCCCACTACCGTAAGACGGTGTTCATGCGCCACCGTAGGTTCCTTAAGAGGAATCACCCGTACCGCAATATGAAGGAGCAATTTGACGGGACGAGGGAGAGAGCTTTATTTCCAAGGCATTACAGCGGGCAAGAGGTGTACAATATGGTTAAGGATATCGATGTTGTCCTTGGAAAGAGTGGTAAAAAAGTGAAGGCCAGCGGCATGTGGAAGAAGAAATCAATATTTTGGGAGTTACCGTATTAGCAGCACCTTGAAGTTTGCCACTGCATCGACGTTATGCATGTAGAGAAGAACGTGTGTGACAGCCTGATTGGTCTCTTACTTAATATTCCAGGGAAGACGAAGGACGGCCTCAACACACGTCTCGACTTAAATGTCGAGGACTTTTTGCGTGAAGACGTCAGTGAAAGATTCCCTGTCGACGACATACAGGTGGCAACTAAGTGCAAGCTCCTCGTGCCCAGCTGTTTTGGCCCCACTGACATGCTTGAGGCTGGCACGGGGTTAGCATTTCCATATGTTGAAGACTCGACGGTGCACGGAGTTCCGCTAGCAGCGGGTAACACCAAGGTGGCAGTGGACATGGTGCATGCGAATTGCTCCTCCTTTACACTTCCTATACGTCCGGAGGATGACGTCACGACACTGGGGCAGGCCGTCCACACGTTCATCCAGTGGCCGAAGAAGTACATTTCGCTGGTTGCCCCTACACCTCCTGCACGGCCGCTGTCTCCGGTACGTTACGGTAAAGATTTCTCAATCCGTGCTCCTCCACCGAAGGTGAAATCTGGTTCAGCACAATCTCAGCAATCTAGTAAATCTAGCCAACAGGCTGCCAAATCGATTCCTCAAGCTCAGCGTAGGGCCACCAGAAATAGCACAAAGTCGGCCAAGGGCAAAGAGGTAGACGAAGAACCCGAGATAAGAGTCTACACGGAAAGGCAGCCGCTAGTGACGCGGGCGGAGTTAGAACGACTTGGTTGGGCAGCTCAGATTGTGCACGATTTTTACATGAAGAGGTCCAACGAGGAGACAGCGCTTCCTCAAAATATCGGCGCCACGTTCAAGCGGCAACATTTCCTCCATCCAAGTGGAACCTTTACCATCGAGTTCAAGGATTTATCTGACCTCTACCGTCATGACGCCCTCGATGTCAGCCTATTAAGATACTGGACACTGTGAGTGTTCTCAATCACGGTTTATGCTAAATGAATTGCCTAACTTATTGATACGCTCTTTCAATAACATTACTTTTATGTGTAGACATATGATTCAATAGGTTAGGGTAGAAAATCATAATATCGGATTCCTCGATCCACAAGTGGTCATATGCACAATGGTCCAATTCCAGCCGAAGGAGGTCGAGGAATACATTTCAGATGCCATGCTCCTTCTCTGTACTAAGCGCGTCATTCTTCTACCGTACAACTATGGATTCCATTGGATGCTCGTCTGCCTCGAGCCACAACATCTACATGCCACGTACTTCGACTCCAGGGACTACCCACCAGAGAACTACGCAGATTTGACGACGGTGCTCAACGGGGCGTTCAAGAAGTATGTTGCCAAGGGGAGTTGTGAAAACAACACAAACCGAATCGAGCCACCGATTTCATTTCCCGATAATAATTCCTCCCTCGCCCATGAATAATCACCTCGCACGTTCTAATATGTATTTGGTAAAACTAAATTACCCTGCACGTAATCATGATTTCTACAGTGCCACAGGCAGCCGCCAGGCAACAATCTCTGTGGATACTATGTCGCGACATATATGATGCAGATCGTTCGCTCTAGTCCGGTACATGTGGAGGTTAGTGTCATTACACTATATGTAGTTGCATTTTTCATCGTTCGGACGTTGTGCCTAACCTAGCTATTTAATTTCCTTCTGCAGGCTTTTAAGTTTCCTACAAATGAGCTCAACAGTGAGGGCGTCTGGTTTGTTCAAAAATAGTTAATAGCTTTCATACTTAGAGAGTGGTTGAAGGAAACCGGAGAATTCCATTGTCCTAAAAATGTTGCTCCTCAATGACTTAAGAGTTTTTTTCCCTAACAATGACTTCTCTTCTAATTTGTTGATGATTTACTGCATGTGAATGACTTTGTGGTTGAGAATGACATTTAATGTGGTTATGGATGAGTTACTGCTTCTGAATGACTTTGTGGTTGAGAATGACGTTTCATGTTTGCTTCTAAATGCTATGTCTAAGATCAATGACTACATTGTGTGTCTGTGTATGCTATGCCTATGATCGATCACTTTGTTTCTAGCGTTTTCGTGGCCGCGGCAGGACCGCGGCAGCACCGGGCATCGTTACCCTGCCGCACGGCTGGCGCGGCAGCAGAAACGGCAGTTTCCGCTGGCGCGGCAGCAGGCGGCAGCACCGTCGCCATGACGCACGGCTCCGCGGCAGCTGAAGCGGCACGGCAGTAGGCGGGAGCACCATCGCCCTGCCGAACTGCTGCTGCGGCAGCAGAAACGGCTGTTTCCCCTACCGTGGCAACAGGCGACAGCACCGTCGCCCTGCCGCATTGTTGCCGCGACAGCAGAAACGGTTTTTTCCGCTGCCGCAGCAGCATTGTCGTCCTGCCGCAGCCAGTACTACAGACAGTTCAGGGGAAGAACCGTCTGTACAAATGCTTTCGAGGTGCTGTTCAAACCATTTCTACAGACAGTTCTACGTATGGAACCGTCTGTACAAATGCTTTTGAGGTACTGTTCAATGCATTTGTGCAGACAGTTTTGTGGATGGAACCGTCTGTACAAATACTTTTGGGGTACTGTTCCAGCAAATATCACAGACGTTTCTAGTGTGGAACCGTCTGTACTAAGTATGTGTACAGACGGTTCAATAACCGTGTGTACAAACCTGATTTGTACTGACGGTTTCGTACAGACGGTTCGAAAAACCGTCCCGCACGGTGTTTGCAAACCGACTGTACAAATTGATTCTGTACTAGTGAAGTAGTACATAAAACATCGGTGTAACTATTTCTGCTTATAATTAAGATGGATTTTCCCTATATACATATCAGGAATTCTCATATTTATGTCATGTACATATAAATGTCGTAGTGCGTAAAAGTTATTCTTGCTGTATGTCTCCGTTTTACGCACGGGCAATTGACTAGTAAAGTAAAGGAGAGAGTATATTACCGCGTTTAAAACATCCAAAAAGCATAATTACCAGAATTAACCTCCACATGGAGTTATTTGATCCCCTGTCAAGTATCACTATCACATGCTAGCTAAAGAGGGATTCCACCCCGTTTCTCACACTGCAGCATAAGGTTAAATATCGATCAATCCATGTAACTACTTGCACTAGCTAGCTAACAAACACTGATCGTAGATTTGAATAAGATGCCCCTTTTCGTTCCTCCAGAAACAGTCACACTTCATGTGACAAACTGTGTGGGGGGAGAAAGTAGGGTCCCTTGGGTACTATTATTGGTTGCAGGACCTACTAGTACTACAGAGAGAAGAAAAAGAGGAGTCAGTTTGCATCCATAAAGACAAGCAAATCAAGCTACTTCCTCACCTCCCTTGCAGCTTCTTCCTTCGCTTCCTCCTACCTCTCATAGCTAGATTCTGATATGCACTCTTGTCTTCCTTCATCTTGGATTCAGATGACACACCTCTCCATCTAGCACTTACCGTACGTCCTTTTGATCTCCCAAGCACTTGTAGTTAAAGAGGTTAGCATCATCGATCTCATGGATCCAGCAAAGTACTGGATGATAACCAGGAGAAAATTGGGTGATCAGAAGGCGCCTGTCTTCAGCAATCCGCAGATCACCATCGGCGGCGGCGGCAGCTCGGCCTCCTACTACGAGTCGTGGGAGGAGCGCGCCTTCGCCCAGGACTCAGCAGGGAGTCTCGGAGGTTGTATCTGGCCACCGAGATCCTACTCCTGCAGCTTCTGCGGCCGGGAGTTCCGGTCGGCGCAGGCGCTCGGTGGGCACATGAACGTGCACCGGAGGGAGCGGGCGAGGCTCAAGCTCTCCGGCGCGGTGGAGGATGGGGGCAACAGCGAAAACCACAGTTTTCATAGTGGCGTCCCGCAGCACGCGTACAGTCCAAAGCCTAGTAGTGATCCTAGTGACAGTACTAACCCTAATTTCATATGCAGTGTTCTTGCGTATCCTTCGAGATCTTTGGTGCAACCTGCAGCTGCCAGAACCGTCTGGGGCAAACCTTTCTTGAGCGCGCCTCCGGCCTCACCATCGCATGACAAGGAATATGGTAAGAAAGAGATGTTCCTTTGTGCCGCTAAGTTGCCACGAGATCATTTAAAGCAGGCAGCTAGGATGTGTTCTGACCAAGAGTTGCGTGTCCGGAGAGATGAACTGAGGCTTAGTGTTTTGGGCTGCCGGACAAGAGATAACTTTGAGGATGAAGACAAAGATGGTGATGAACAGATCGTTCATACAAGTCGCAGGACAAGGAGAGTTGATGTGGAGGTAACCCCGTTGGTTCTACCCTCTAATAAGCATCTGCAGCGAGATGGTGATGATAATGGCGATCATAATCATCGGGCAAAGGTACTCAAACTTTGTCCTAGCTCCCCAGTTGAGGAGCTAGATCTTGAACTTAGGCTCTGAGAAGCCCCAAAAGTAAACTAGGTTCCATCTCCACGGTTATATCAGAACAAAATTACAGATGCTTTGTCTTTAGTCATTTCTCTTGTTTCGTAGAAATGTTGGCCTGAGCTATTTAATTTCATCCTTGTTTCTCTTTTTGGTTTGTCCTTGTTCCGGGAATGGATTAATTTCAGGAAATTATTTGTGTGTGCAAATGAAAGGGTACTCGAAAGATAATAACTCGATCAAGTGATTTATTATATTCTGTAACAAGATATTGAATCCCAATTCAAGAGATTACATGCATGGATGTGCCAAATTCAATGTGATTTGTCCTTTTTTTCCCCAGGAATGATTTGTCAAATTCAAGTCTTAAACTTTGCTTATCTAATTCATTGATCAATATAGATATATGTATTTATCATCTCTCAAAACCTCCTGCAAACTACCACGCGCGGATGACATATATTCAGATTGCATGTTACATGTTACATGTAATCTATCTATGTGTACATTGATTAAATGTTTCTGTTTCTTTCCCACACATTGGCCAAGTGTTTTGTAATCTGGTATCTCATTGCTTGTGTCCGTTTCTAATGTATTCTTTAGCTCTGTCCTCGAAAGGTCAAGTAACTATCAGTCAATGCAATCCTTTGAACTAAGTTCATAACATAATTACTCCTTTTGCTATATGATAGACATATATATATATATATATATATATATATATATGCGTAGGACTAGTCATGAAATCCCATGTCATTTTTACTTGTGGTAAGCTGATTTCGAAGAGTCAAATATATTAGGAAACTAGTTCCAGTGTAAGAAGGTTTACTAGTTTCTGTTAACTGGCCTTCTAAGCACACACACTGATGTCCTCATCTTAACTGTGATATGGTGTGGTAATTAGGTGCAAAGAGTAAATGTAAACTACTTCGAACTGCTGGTGCATATGACTTAGCTTATTTCCATGAGTTAGTTCACATGCGTATGGCTCATTCATTCTGTGTTTCTGTGTGGGTGTGTGCATGTTACTACATGCATGGCATACATGGTGATCAGCTTGCAACAATAAGGGAGATAACTAGGATCACAACGTACAGATACAGACTGACTTGAGTGCATCGGAAGTGAGGACGAAGATGTCATCTTCCCCTCCCTGCCCACAAATTAAGCTCGCACTGACACATTCTAGCAGTGGAACTAAAATTAAACCATATGCACATGCATGTGATGCCAGAACACCCTCTAGGATATATTTCCTCTGATGCCTGCAGCTAGCAGTACTACTTGGATTCCATTCTCCACAGTACATATTCCCTTCTCTCTTCTCCATGCCACTATTTGTTTCCTTCCTAATATCTCTCCGCAACCATAATATACCCAAAGACATTCTTATAATCCACTTGGGTTTTGTACTCACCTGATTGAATAGCTTCAATCGTGCTCTACGCTTCCTTTAATATGTTCCCATCCTTGGACTACGTGCCATGCATACACACCATAAGCCCACATCTTGCCTTAACTTTTCCCTGCAAAAAAGTGTGCATATCCAGCAGAAGTGCAGTACACCATGCACTGAGCAGCACACGGGGGTTCAGGTAACTAGCTAGATGTCAACCGTGACATTTATAGAGGAATTTAAGAACATCTGCTCGGCACCAACTGGCTTCTTGCTCCAGCAGGCAATGGCCAGAGACGGTGTTATAGAAGCTTTCTGCAATGGTGCAAGTGCATCTTATGCAATGCACGCTACTGCCTCTTGTATCTATGAACCTGTGCATCTAATTTATACATCTCTGGAAAGCAGCAAATTATAGGATAGGTTGGTGCAAATTGATGGAAGTGTGTAAGCTGCAGTGGATGTAAGTCTCATTGTAGTACGTACAGGGAAGCATGCACTATAGCTAGCTAGCTGAACTGTGCTTGTCTAGCTCGTGAGCTGGTTTGGCTCTTCCGGACAAGCCTGCAGATCAGATTCTAACAGCTTGAAGTGTACTGAAGAGTTGTCTGCGAGTGAGCTAGCTAAGCTGACTGGTCTGTTGAGTAGTCACCGAAATAATATACTACATAAATATATGGATGCACATGGTTAGAGGAATGTCGTCTTTAGCTGCAGGATCGATGTTGCTGCTGTATATCATATTTGATATTATACGGTGCAAAGGATTGGAGGCAGCTAACTATGTGGAGAGGGGGGAGAACAGTGAAGATGGGTTGGTTGTTGGCAAGAGGGGATTACATATCTTAAGGATGGTGTGTACTGCAAGCACTATATGCAGTACTAGGGATGTGTTTAATAATCATGTGGGAGAGAATATGGAATCAAATGCACTGATCGCCACAGGTGTATTTAAATCAAACAATTGGACATGTATATATGAGCAAGACAAATATACCTTTTAGAATCTTTCAAACACGAACTTTATGTTACGACATCAGCGGAGCCTTCGCTAGAAACAGTAACCCCAATCTTGCACCGTGTAGTCTTTTGACTTCCCTCATCGTGTCAATTGAGTGTTAACCAAAGGTTCCTTTCTCTCATGCTGATATAGCCTCTTGAGTATACAACCTCTATTTTGTCCATTTCAGTGCAAGTGGGCGCACAGTAAACTCAGCCAATCAATTGTTTAAGCTCTAGCTCATTCCTACTCCCAGTCGTGGTTATCCTCCTTCCTTCTCCCAAGAAACATTCTTGGAGGCTCTCCTTAGTTGCCCCATAACTCATCTAGAGAAACTCGTAAGTGCTCACCTCTCATGCTTATGATGAAGAATCGACCTTTTAAGCTTAAGCTAATAACCTAAAATCCCGATGACTCGACTGCTGGTCTTATTCCCATTCTCTACCCCCACTACTACAGAATCAGTTATCACTGATGGGCAAAAATACACTATCACTGACGGGGAGGCAACCCGTCAGGAACTAAAGGTCAGTGATAACAAAAATGTGCCCGTTAGTGGTAACACGTTACCACTGACGGGCTCTCCCATTATCCCCGTCAGTGGTAAAACAAATACCACTGACGGGCTCTCTCTTTAACCCGTCAGTGGTATGCATCACAGGAAATATAAAAAAAAGCCGGCCACCGTCCGGCTGCCGCCGCACGCCAAATGAATATTGAGACGCATCACATGAATATCAAGATCATCATCATCTAATCTCTCTCTCTCACATCTGAAAGAAGAAGAAGAAGAAATCGGCGACTTGCAAAATATTAACTTGGATCAAAAAATAGAAAATAGATAGGTATGAGCAGAATGCTAACACAAATTATCCAAATACAACAAGGAAATTTGACTGATCTGCACGCACATTGTACGAAATGAACGCTAGGAGAGAAGAAGTAAAACAATGAATCAGACAACCTTTGCAACCTAACCAAGCGATTGATGAGCTTCTTCCTAATCTTGGCCTTGGGCGCTTCAACCTTGGTGCCTAGCTGAAGGTGCGCCGCTGCCGGATCCGGCCCGCTCAGGCTCGGGGACCATGTGGCCAGTCACCGGGTCACCCCCTTCCTCCTGCTTCCTCTGCATCCACCCCCCCAAAAGCACGCAAAACCAGCATTAGCCAAACGAGCACCAAAACCAGAAGATCGGCCTCGAAACCTAGCTCAGATCCGACGCGGACCCCAGATTTGGACGGCGGAGGCGGTTACCTTCTGGCTGGCTGTGACGGCCGAGGAGAGATGGAGCTCGGACCGCCGGGGAGAGATGGAGCTCGGCCGCGCCTCCGTGATGGCCGGCACAATGCCGCGCGTGCCCACGCCTGCCGACACCCCGCCTCAACGCCACGGTGCCTGCGAGCCGCTGCAGCCTCAAGCCGCGCTTGCCGTCGCCGCTGTAGATCCGGGATCGGGATGTGGGGGGAGAGAGAGAGAGAGAGGGATGTGGGGAGAGAGAGAGGATCGAGAGGGATGTGGGGAGAGAGAGAGTCCTTGCCTGCTCTTAAAGACGATGGAGACCCGTCGCCCGTCGCCGCCCGCCCGGATCAGGCGTCGCCGGCCGCCGCCACGCCCGGATCCGGCGTCGCCCACCGCCGCCGCGCCCGGATCCGGCGTCGCCCGCTGCCGCCGCGCCCGGATCCGACCACGAAGACCGCGGCCAGGGCGTCCACTGCGCCAGGGACGGCGGCGACCAGCGTGGCAAGGCGGGCGCGGTTAGCGACGGGGGCTTCAGAGGCGTGGAGCAGGCGTGGAGCGGTGGCGGGGCAGTGTGTGGGAGAGGAGGGAGAGGAGGGAGAGGTGGACTGAGTACTGGACCGAGGGGCGACGCGACCTGGTGCGGGGACTTGAAGATATTTTAGGGGGCGCCGGGGGTTTTGTTGCGGGGAGTTAGCACGTAAGTGACGGGCCGAACTTTTGGCCTGTCACTGATATGATGACCTGTCATCCGTGACGGGCTCAAAGTTTGACCCGTCACTAATAAAATTATTATCAGTGATGGGTCGAACTTTCGGCCCGTCACTGATGACATTATTATCAGTGACGGGCCGAACTTTTGGCCCGTCACTGATGACAGATTGTCATCAGTGATGGGCAATGAGTTATGGCCCGTCACTGGTAACATTGTTATCAGTGACGGGCCATAATTTTTATCCGTCACTGATAAGACCCGTCACCGATAACACTGTTATCAGTGACGAGCCCAAATTTCGGTCCGTCAGTAATGACTTTTTTCCTCCTGAAACGGACCATCTGGTGGAGTCACTACTGACGGGTCTCCGACTGCCCGTCAGTAATAGATAAGAAGGCTGACGGGTTTTTACCTGCCCGTTAGTGATAAGATATGGTGGATGACCTTTTTTGTAGTAGTGCCCTCTTGGAATAATTGGATAGTGTCATGACATAGAGCCGAAGAAGACCTATAGCTAGATGTTGCAACCAAAAGTTGTGCTCCATAAGAAGTTGCTCCTCCGAGCTTAAGAGATTCTTCTGCCTTCTTTCAAGTGAGCCAATGCTTTCCTTTATCTCTTTTGGGAGGATGGCATCCAATCCAAGAATGCTCGTCTCACATATCTAATCTCGGTCTTATTTTGCTTATGTATGCCTTTCTGTACCTTCATAACATCCCCTACCAATTTTTGTGTTTTCCACCTCATAATTCCTGCTCTAAGCCGAGGCTTCCGACTAAATTCGAGTTGATCTAAGCTCTAGTTCAGCCTTTCCCTCCCTCCTCCTTAGCAGGATTGAAGGAAGTTCAAGACCCATCTTATAATGTCTTATTTTACCTCGAGGATGTGAATCTGTACATGGTAGATTATCCAGAAATTGATGCGCAAGCACTCGGTATCATGGAATGATGTCGTGCCCATGTCAGAACGTCAATAGGGAGCCTGATCACCTCCTCGTTGATGGTACTACATGCGGTACGAGATTATTCTTTGGTGCCGACAATTTTGAACTATCACCTGTACCAAGCGATACATCCAAACCATTTTCATCTAATAAACCTTGCTAGCAAGGTTGAACGAGACCTCAGACCAATCTTAAGGGTGTTCCATTCCACCTTGACCATTTAAGTTTCTAAAATGTTGAACGATCTGGAATTGCCCTCGTACATGCCATATATACTTATTTTGTGAATAATTCGGTATATATGAGTGTGTACTCGGTACCCCAGAATGCTTTCGTGCCCACCTAGAACACCAATAGGGAGTCTGGCCAACTCCTCGTTGATGGCACTATGCGTAGTATGAGATTATTCTTAGGTCCCGACAGTTCCTGAGTTAATCCCTCTCTGGACAGAACCTTCAAATTATTTAATCCATATCACCCAGTTTCTTCTCTACCTAATGGAAACATAGTTATAGAAGAATAGCACCTAATCTATCCTCAAGGACATCTCAAACTCATCTGTCCTCAAACAAGGGACATCCCGGTTAAACTCTTAAAAGGATTTCTTCTTAAGATAATGAAGGCAATCACCATGATTTGTGGTCAATTCTCACATTCGTTACTCTTTCCTTCCAATCTGAAGTAATCATGACCATACATTTCTTTTACTTCGGAATCATGTTTCCACCCTCTCCTCAACTCCACACTTGAGCTAAGATCATTTGTTCATTCCACTTCCTTTCACTCAAACCAACAATCTTGAATTCTGAGTTTGCAAGACCGTCGATCCTCGTAACACCTCTTAGTTGCTGCTGCTATTTCCATCCTTGTTTGCCGACCGTTAGATATCTCGGGTTGAGATCTTTTTAAGGGGGGTAGGTTTTGTAATACCCATCTCTATTTCGTGGATTAGATTATGCATTTCATCCCATCATTCATGTCATCAGCCCCGCACCAACACTTGCATAAACTTAAATGTGTAAAACTTATGTTTTATAGAATACGTACATATCTCATCCTCTACAGCTAATTTTTAGCAACACCAATCAACTTATTTGAATCTTTTCAACCAATCCCAACAAGAGTAGGTGGAGGGTATCAGTGACCCCTAGGTGGACTACTATTCAAAGGTACCTTTCCCAAAACTTCACCCAAAAATAGTATGAATTGCTAGCTCAATTGAAGCCTTTGTTTTCAAATCCCCAAATGGCAGGACTGTAATTACACATTTAGGCAATATTCCTTTGGGTGAAAGGTCACAAAAATTTATAAACAGCCATGAATCTGAGAACCTTAGCTACATATAAACTTCTGGAATTTTTGGAAATGTCTAGGGCCTAGCTACAGTTCAAACCCATTTTTGGGCAAATTTGAATCTTAAGTTCAAAACCAGATCCAACTAACTCCAAATGACCTCAAAATTTTACTGAAGGCTCTACATGCCACCTTGAACATTGTGTAAAAATTTCAAATTATTCAGAGCAGATTTGGATGCTCAAATCAATTAAAAGGTAGTTATGTTGCTAGAAAAAGGAGGAAAATAAAAATAAAAAGAAAAAGGGGTTTCAGCTTCGGATGGGCCAAGGCCTCTTGGGCCGCATCTGGCCCAGCCCGCCAACCCTGAAAACCCGCCTTCTCCCCTTGCCCTTTCCGCCTTCTCCTCAGGAAAATGCCCCCGGCCCCTTGCCGCCTCCTCTCTCCCCTGGTGAGTGGGGCCCGCCTATCGGGTCCCAGCCACCACGTCACCAGCGCCGGTTGGCAACGGTGGGCGGTGGCGCCACCGCGGCAAGCCTCCTGGCTGCCTTATTTAAGCCACCGGCCAAGCCGCCCCCACCCCCTCTCTCTCTTTTCTCCCCCACGCAACCCTAGCCCTCCCCTTCTCCTTCCGTGGCCGAAGCCCGCAGCGCCGCCGCTTTCTTCCCCGCGTCCGGCCGAAGCTCCAGCGAGAAATTCCTCCCCGTCCGGTGAGCCTCCGGCCTCCCCTTCCCCTTCGTTAGCATCCCCTCCTCCTCTTCTCACTCCCGGGCACCCTCTTCTTCTCATGCACGTGCGGCATTTGCCTGTCGCCGGAGGACCCGACGCCGCCAGCGCCATGGACGTCAAGCTCACCCGCGTCGACCTCCCCGAGCTCTCCTGAGGACCCTACCGAGCTCGCCGTCCACCGCTGATGCTTCCCCAACTAGCGGCGAGCTTGCTCCTCCCTCCTCCACGCCGAATCGCTTCTTCTCTTCCTCGGCACCGGCGGACTCTGATGAGCAATTCCCGGCGCTCCGCTCCTCCTTCGGTCTCGGAGATGACCTCCTCGGGATCCCGGTGAGCCAAGCCTCCTCTCCCACTCATCCCTCCTTCCTCTCTCCCTCTGCAACACCCCCAAGCCAAGCTCTGGCGAGATAGCCCCCGCCTCCGCTGCTCTCGCCGTTAATCCGGTGACCTTCGGGTCCCGGGAGAACTCGTAGCGCCTCGCCGAGCCTTCCGCATCTCGGATCCCAGCTCCAGCAACCCTCCCAGCACGCATGCACGCACTGGCGCCCTCGCCGGCGTGCCCACGAGCCGCCGCCGACCTGACCGTGCTGGTGGAGCCACTGACCAATGGGCTCCACCGGTCAGGTCGCTGACCCCGCCCCTCACCAGTCAATGACGCGTGGGTCCCAGGGCCGAGTGGGTCGGGTCAGCCTTGACCGGTCAGCTCTGACCCTAGGCCCCACACGTTAGTGACTTGGGCTAGCTCCACCTCGGTAATAAAAGAAATTGCTTGATTTTCAAAATTCCAGAAATGTGTTAAAATGTGCTGAACCTTGTCTAAATCATAGAAAATCCATACCACCTCCAAAAATTATGAACCCTATATGAAAAATGTTCATTATGAGATGTACTATTTACTAAAAATAATTTCATGCATGTTACTGTTACAGAAAATGTTGAAATAATTAAAGAAAGCTCATTAGTTGCTTAAAAAAAGATAGAAGCTTGTAAAAATCCTAACTATTTCATCCCAGCTCCAAAAATTGCAAACCTTTTGTAGAAATGCTTAGAATTCTCTGAACTTGTTATTAAAAATGTTTCCAAGCTTGCTCCAGTAACAGAAAATTAATGTTAATCTCATTATGGATAAAAGGGTTTAAGAATACCACATTTCACTCAAAAATTCATAACTAAACATTTGTAACTCCAAATTGCAAAATCTTGTATCCCACTATAGTTTCATAATAAAAATAGTTTGTAGCTTGCATATCTACTGTGAAAATCAGTTTTAACCAAGAACATGGAATTAGATGTAACCTTGACATGCATGCATTTTTAGGACGATAACTTAAGTTCTACAAATCGAAGTTGATTAATTCTTGTTGCGTTAGCTTACTAACATCCAGAGGATGCTTTAGAACTGCATATGCATGTCTTTAACATCAATGCATCATGCCCCCTTTTGCTGCTATTTATTGTTCTTCCCTTAGCTTTTCCAGTTCGGGTGTTTTGGCATTCTACCGGTTGTTCCGGCACTTCAATGAACTTCACTTCAAGGCAAGCTCCATTGCTTGTTGATTAATCATTACATAGTGTGTTAATCTCTGTTTGGATTAATTGGTTAAATTAATTTGGTGCTTGAGTGAATGATTGCTCGATTTGTGCTAGGTACCGCACTAGTATGTGTAGGACTTGTTGTTATGCAGTAGCTACGGCTGAGATTAAAATGTTTTATGTTGCCCAACCAACTTGAACTTAATAAGGTGAGATGTGAGAGCTGAGGGCTTCGATGAATACGGTTGGTATAATTTGATGCCATGATGCGACCCAGGTGTAAGTAGAGTTTTGTCGCTATACCAACCTGAGGTTACTTCATCGTGTAACTCCCTTTCAACCGCATGGGCCCGACACCGAGAACACCACTACGGTATGATTGAGGTAAGTCTCAATACCGCGTGGAGCGTCACAAACTCCACGAGGAATGCACTCGTTATACCCGAGGTGGTTGAGTCGGCGGTGAAGGCCTGAGAGAAAGCTTGTACGTCACCAAGGAAACGAAACTACGATATATGTGAGGTAAGTCTCGATACCGCGTGGAGCCTTGTGAACTCCACAAGGAATGCAGTCCGTATATCCGAGGTTGTCGGTTTGTTGGTAACGGTTTGTAATGTTTGATTGTTTTGCACATGAGTTAAATGGATCGCGAGTTGATCCGATTAATTTTAGAAGTGGATCGTGGGCTGATCCGATTAAGTTTAAAATGATTTCGTGGCTGATCTATGTGTGCTTGCAAGTTGCTTCTGAAACTTGGTCCGAATGTTAAATCCCAGGTAATCCATTATGTGCATGTTGCAATTATCTCTATGTTGTTGTTACAATCTGAAATTGAAATGGTGTAGCTTCTGTTCATTTTATCTCTTGCATGCACATTAAACTTGATAGAAATTGTGAATCCTCACCACTTGTTCTATAGGATTGACACCATGTTTTAATTGGTCAATAAGCAATGTCTTGCGAGTACGGTGGTTGTACTCACCTAGGTTTATCCTAGGCAGGTTCTTGGAGCATTCGGTGTTGACGTTTCGCTGCTTCGGTTTACCACTTTCGGCTTCGACTTCCTTGGGAATTTTGTGGGCTGTTTTGAGGTGGTTTCCCCACTATCTCGGGTGTTTCAGTTTATCTTCCGCTGCTATTCTTAATGTTGTATTTAAGATAAACGACTTTCAAGTCACTATATATGAGGAATATGTACTTATCCCTGGTTTGGGAAGTGTGTATTATCCATAACCCTTCTCTAGCAGAGTTTGGTTGTGATATTGAGTTGTTAGTAGGGCTGCCCATATGCAATGCGTGTATGATGTGAAGTATATGGGTATGCTGTGAATGGTTAAAGCTGTTCTCCTTTTTACTACATCGAGCAGGTATCAGTTGAGTGACCCGCTGGCTGAGATGCTGTGCCAGCCAGGCAGGGTGTGGGTGAATTCTACCGGGCTCTCGAGCGACCCACTAGCCTTCGAGCTAGGTTAGGGTGTGGGTAGAATCACCGAGCTCCTCTGATCTTGCTTTGCGTAGTAAATTTTGGGAACGACTCTAGACCTTCACATGGATATTAGAATTATATGTGGTTTTGAGAAGTTTGATCGCTTTCGGTCGGCTTGACCAACGGTGAAGGCATACGACGTTGATAAGCATATGGTGCGTTGGTTAGGTGTCAGACCACTCTGCCTCGGTACGTACGGCGCAGGTACCGTGCCACCAAGTCGACTGGCTCCTCGGTCCTTGGCGATTATTCGTTCCCCTAATCATATATAATTCCGGGGTACATGACAGCTTCCAACCAGAAACCAAATGCCGAAAACTACCTAAAAAGCTAAGTTCGTTCTTTGTCCCTTGGAAATGGAAGTAGAGAAAATACATGCATGTTCGCATGACTATATCCTGCACCATAAAGAGTATGTGAATTTGCATGCACGTCCGGTGTGCAAAGCTTCTCGATACAAGCGTAAGAATGATGGTGATGATGGCGAGGATGGCATTCAGGTGAAGAAGGGGACTTCTGTTAATGTTGCATGGTACCTTTGTATAATTCCTCATTTGAAGCTCTTATATGCGAACCCAAAGGAGGCCAAACTGATGTGTTGGCACACAGAGGAGCGTAAGGTCAATGGAATCTTGAGACACCCTACAGATTCTTTATAGTGAAGAAATATTGGTAGGAGATGTTTTATGTTCTATGATGAGGCAAGGAATTTAAGATTTGCACTAAGCACTGATGGAAATAACCTATTTGGTAACATGTGCAGCCGACACAACACTTGACTTGTGAATCTCTGCATGTACAAACCATCCTCCTTGGTTGTGTATGAAGCAGAAGTACGTCATGATGACAATACTTATCCAAGGGCCAAAACAACATACTAACGACATTGATGTGTACTTTGCACAATTAGTGGATGATTTGAAACTTCTTTGGATTGTAGGGGTACAATTATGGGGATGCGCACCTAAAGCAAAACTTCACGTTATGGTACATGTTGTCCATAACCATCGGGCCAAACTATTAAAGGGGCCAAAGCATGTGTTCAATGCCTAGTTGATATAGCAAGTAGGTGGCTGAAGCACTCTAGAAAAACCGTGTACATGCGTCATTGTAGGTTCCTTCGAAGGGATCACCAGTACCGCAAGATGACGGCTGAATTTGATGGAACAGTTGAGAAAGATTCAACTCGAAAGAATTTAAATGCTATCGAGATATATGATCAGGTTAAGAAGCTGAAAGTCATGCTTGGAAAGGGAAAGTTTAAACGCTAAGATAAATTGAAGAAAAAGCCCGTTGAGAAGGGCATCTAGAAAAAGAGATCAATATTATGGGACTTGCCTTACTGGAAGCACCTAGAGGTACATCACTGCATTGATGTGATGCATGTATAAAAGAATGTGTGCGACAACATGGTGGATCTCATATTGAACATGCCTGACAAAACAAAAGACGGTCTCAACATACGGCCTAGCATTGTAGATATGCGAATCAGACCGGAGTTAGCACCGTAGAAAACAACAAATGGAAAAAATTCCTTCCTCTAGCTTGTTAAACTCTGTCCAAACTAGAGAGAACTAAATTATGTGAGTGCTTGCATGGTATCAAAATCCCATCTGGCTACTCCGCCAACATTAAGAAACTTGTATCGATGGAAGATTTAAAATTAATTGGCATGAAATCTCATGATTGCCATGTGCTCACGACATAGATGTTTCGAGTCGCAATTAGAAATATTTTTCCACCCAATGTTCGACTGACTCTCACAAAGTTATGTGATTTCTTTAACATAATTTCTCGAAAAGTCATCGATCTGAACGTGGTAGATGACCTGTAAAAAGATATGGTCAAGACTCCATGTGATCTGGACATGTTATTCCCTTTGTCGTTCTTTGATATCATGGTCCATCTTATTACTCACACTGTGCATGAGATAGAGAGTGTGGCCCTCCATTTCTATGTAGTATGTACCACTTCGAGCTGTTCATGGGAATTCTGAAGCACTATGTTCGAAATCGATATCGCCCGAAGAGCAGCATTGTCAAAGGCTAAGCAACCAAAGCCGTCATTGAGTTCTATGTTGATTACATGACGAATGTTCAACTGATAGGCATGGCTCCATCTCGCCATGAGGGCAAGCTGCATGGTGCCGAGACCATTGGAAGGAAAGAAATCACTCCAGTTCAAATTGAGTATGGTCAAGCCTATTTCACAATTTTGCAGGACATGGCAATAATATCTCGTATATGGAGGAACACATGGACATTCTATGGAAACAACATCTGGTAGGTGAGATGATTGGATCATGAAAAAACACAATTTTTAGTTCAATGATTGGTTTAAGGAGCGACTCTGTGATATCCCTTCAAGTGATACACTGACATGTTTATCAAGAGGCCCAACATGGTCAGTCATTGTATGGAAAGGGTATGCTATCAACGTGTACACTTTTTATATGAAATATCAAGATATGAAAAGAACGGTGCAAAACAGCGGTGTCTGCATAGATGCTCTCAAAATAGGTGACAACAAACAACTCTACTATGGGTACATAGATGAGATTTGGGAGTTAGACTATGTAGATTTCAAATCCCCTTGTTTTAGTGCCGTCGGGTCAATAACAAGTTGGTGATAACAGAAGACAAAGGTCATGTACCGTGAACCTCGAACGTGTCACCAACAAAAATGAACCATTTGTTCGAGCGCAACAAGTTCATCAAGTCTTATACATTATCGACTCGTTAAATAAGAAGCAACACGTAGTTATGCATGGAAAAAGGAGTATTCTCAGAGTTGATAGTGTAGTGGATGAGGATGAATACAATTGAATTGATGAGTTTCTTCCTCCGAGGGACCAAACAAGAGTCGAGGATGAAGAAGTGTCGCTAGAACCTACTCCCTAGACGCTAGTTATGAATGGAAAAAGGATTATTCTCAGAGTTGATAGTGTAGTAGATGAGGATGAATACAATACAATTGACGAGTTTCCTCCTCCGAGGGGCCAAACAAGAATCGAGGATGAAGAAGTGCCGCTAGAGCCTACTCCCCAGACACACGACAATGATCAAGAAGGAATAATTTTGTAACCAAACGACAAAGAACGTGTTGCCGATGATGAATAAAGTGTACTTTGTAATATATTATGTTCTAGGAAATTTTTATTAAGTTCTAAGCATTTTCTTTGATTTCTACATAATATATTGATATGAAATTTTATGATTTCTATTAAGTTCCATGAATTTTGTACCATTTGCACTAATTTTATATGATCTCTACTAATTTTTATGAATTTTTCTTTGAATTCTACATAATTTTTCTATGATTTGTAGTAATTTATAGAAATTTTAAAAATAATTTAGTATTATACTAATGTTGTAATAAATTATATGAACTTAAGTAAACATTGTGCTATGTGAAAAAATTGAACCGTCGGCCCTGGGAAAACCCAAAAAAATGTATTATATTTGGTTCCACTAAGAAACCAACTGAGGTGTAATATCTCAGTTGGTTTTTTGTCAAGAACCGACTGGGATAGTCTCCTAGATCCTAGTTCTCCCCACTCCTAGACGCCCAAATTTTGATAAGTCTTTTGCCTTTTCCTCTTCCCGCCTGCTCCCAAATCTTTCCCATGACGCCGCAACCCTCACCCAAGCTGTCGCTGCCCGAGCCACCATCACCCTTGCCCAAGCTGCCGCTCCCTTGCCCAAGCTACCACAAACCTTGCTCGAGATAACACTACCAAAGCCCTCGCCCAACCCGCCGTCCACATCTCCTGAGCTCCTCCTTGCCAAACGCCTCCTCTCTCGAGCGCCACCTCTTTATCCCCGATTGATAGCCGCCTCGTCGTCATCACTTGTCACCTCCTTGCCCGATGCCTCCTCGCCGAGCATCTCCTTGCCTGACACACCATTGCCTGACCACCGCCCCGAGCACTATCTCTCTCCCCCTCAACTGTGAAACACCGTCGTCCTCCTTGAGCCATCATCACTGAAAGGCACTTATTGAATCTTGTTTTACTGATTGTTAGATGTTTAATAATTAGATCAATTATATTGAATTCTATCATGAATATGATTATGATTATGATTATGTCAATCTGCTATTGTTCTTGTATTTCTTATAAACTAGTAAGAAAAGATATTGGAATTAGTTGTACGGATAAGATTTGGGTAAAATTTGATCAAATTAGGGTTTACATAAGCTAGATAATTAAAAATGATTTGGAAACGGCAGGAGCTTGCGCGTATATACTAAATAATATAATGCCCACATCGTTGTTGTGAAAACTCGTAGTATATTAAAATATCAATTCAAATAGCCAGTTTTTGTATGTTAATTCAGATAGGCAGTTTGTTTGATAAATGAAAAGAAAATACTTAAATTAAGATGTGCTAGAGTGATGATGGTACTTTTTACATATGTGTTAATTATGTCAGGTGCATGGTAGATATGATCTATGGTTTTATTGCTACATGCGATCAAATTCTAGGAAACTTTGTTACCACTAGATATGTATGTGTTGTTCATTGTGTATTTTCTTTGAATAAGATGTCAGAAAATAACGACTATCTACCACGGTCGCCACCGAGAGTGTTTGAGAGTACCAACACTTCTATGGGGAAAAGAAGGTATGAAGGAGGAAGGAAACATTCACGAAGGCCGAAGACCAAGTATACCGTCACCTAGATAGGTTCACTAGGGACCCAAGCTCACCTGATGGTGCAAGGAAGAAGTTCTCGACCGTCAGTGCGATCATAGTACCGAATCAAATGTCCATTTGATAGCTGGAAGCAAGTCAGAAAGATAGAGCACAATGCCATTAAGAAGAAAATCCTCGACTACTTCATCATGCGAGATGAACATGAGGAGCGCGCGAAACAAGCTACTCTTATGACAGCATGTAAGTGTGGAAGAATTAGAAGACCATGCTGGTGATGGAGTATGTGGACACTGTAACACCCCGGCCTCTCACCTGGACCGGCGGTCATTACGCCTGGCTATCACCTAGGATCCAGACTGGCCCTACAAACCAACACTAGTCTTCCCTGCGCACTTTGTGCTCACTCGTGCACACCTGGGAAGAACTTCCCGGTCGGTCACCCATCCCCAAATTGCTCCAAGCCAAGCATGCTTAACCCAGAGGTTCTTTGAAGATGAGCTTCTGGAAAAGAAGGTGCACCTTGTTGATATGAGTAGTCTATCAATCCTATTAATCAGGATGTCACATACACCCCCCTTAAAGGATCCGACGTCCTTGTCGGCCTAGCAGGAATGTACTTCTTCGCACACGTCGTCCATGTGTCCAGTGTCAGCACATGTGCCATGTCGTGCGCCTCGACGGCCACACGCGCCATGCGCCACATGTCCAGGCCCCTGACCCGCACATGCTCGTGTAACCACGAGGGTTGGCTCTGATACCATTCTGTAACACCCCGGCCTCTCACCCGAACCGGCGGTCGTTACGCCTGGCTATCACCTGGGATCCAGACTGGCCCCACAAAGCAACACTAGTCTTTTCTACGCACTTTGTCCTCACTCGTGCACACCCGAGAAGAACATCCCGGTCGGTCACTCATCCCCAAATTGCTCCAAGCCAAGCACGCTTAACCCAGAGGTTCTTTGGAGATGAGCTTCCGGAAAAGAAGGTGCACCTTGTTGATATGAGTAGTCTATCAATCCTATTAACCAGGATGTCACAGACACTGACACTGAGCCACTTGGAACTTGGACTATGATTATCCTAAGGCTTGGCACCAATTTGTGGAGAAGAAGACATCGGATGAATTCTGGTGAAAGAGTCAATAGAATAGGGCCCTCTCATACGAAACAAGAACCCCATCATATGGCAACTGCAGCGTATGAGGGCATGTCCAAGAAATGAGAGATGGAGGATGAGGAGGCATCCCAGGTGAATGCCGCTCCATAAATTTTCCAACATACATGATGGGAGGACCAGATCTTGGGCTAGAGCAAGGGCATCTACATACATCTCGGCTACGAGTGAGCCTGAATTTGACAACCCTTCTAACGAGCAGGCTTACAGATGCTTGGTGAGATATGAAAGAACTTAGAGCATATCATTGACTGCATATCAATTGAAATAACAATTTAGGCTTTTGCAGCTCGAACTCAATGCAGCATCTCAAGCCGCCACCTTTTCGGGCGATTACTCGAAGAGGTCTTAAAAACCTGGAGCACCCAGGTTGCACGTGATGTAGAGGGGCCCTCTATTCCTAAAAAATGAATGCAACTAGGCTTTGGAGGTGAAGTGCGAATGCAAGAAAGCCTAGAAAGTGCTCAAAGAACAAAAATAGTGTGAAGCTCTTAAAGAAGAGCTAAAACAGGATATGAGAGGTGAGACCCAGAACGTGAGAAGGGAGTTAAGAGAGGAGATTCAAGAACTGCGAGAAGAACCCTTTGGTGTAATTCTCAGTAACCGTCCGAGTAGCTATGCATCGATCGACAACCATGCTCTTCAACGGATACCACATTTCTATGCAATGAAATCGAGGTAAAATGAATATATCTTTGCAATGCTACACATATATGTTTTAGACCCCTTGGCTAAAATTTTGCATAGTTATATAGGTTGCCACGAAATGTAAGATTAAAGTGAGGATCTTGGGCTTGGATGAGCCCGTGGAGGATGCTTAGGGGCTAGTGTATCAAACATCAGGAGAGTAGATGGTACACAATGTTCCCGTAGGCCCTAAGTATGCTAGGGTAAATATTGACGAGGTCCACGACGTTTTCAAGAGTGTCAAGCTTCTGATTCCCTTGAACAATGAGATCAGAACTCTAGATAATGTCAAGGGGACATTTATCTAGTGGCTCAAGGGAGACATCATCCTCGATAGCTAACGGCCAACTACAACAGTTTCGGTGGCACTGTCAGAGGCATTAGTCCCTTTGACGCACTCACAAGCGCAAGAGCAACCTCCGCAATCATCACAAAAGACTAGTGCCAAGGCCAAGCCCAAGGGAAAGAAGTAGCCCAGGGTGGCACCGCCAGCGCATGGCACGGGAAAGCAAGTGATGGTGATGCCTGGTGGCGAGAAGTTCACCATTGCATAAATGCAAGAATTATATAACCATGGAGAGAGACTCCCGGAGGCTCCGATTCACCAGACATTCAAGGAAGGACAACCACTAGTGGCGAATGTTAAGAATATTGCCTTGGAGCTTGGGTGGTCTTGCGCACAGTTGCACGAGTACTACATTGTCGCAGGGATTTCACGGCAATATACATTTTGATGGATTTGGGGACGCAAGTGGACGATCCTGACGGGTTCACACGAGGAGATTTACCCAGGTTCAGGCCCTCTTGTGGAAGAGGTAATACCCTACTCCTGCTAGATGATTAATCTCGTATGAAGGATTGTACAGTGGAAGAGTTGCGTGTGGAAGAATGAGAAAAATGAGAAGCCAACTAGCCAACCCCCATTCTGGGACCCTAACCTAGCCTTATATAAGGTTGACGAGGCTAAGGTTTACAACTCCCGAGTCGGCCGAGTCGTGGTAACGGCACACTGATTATGTGCCATAACTCCTAATTAAGTGCGTTGTGGTAACGCTCAATTGATGGCGTCGTAACGCTCGCCTTGAGGGTGCTCTGATGTTGCAGCCGAGTGGACTTAATGAGATGCGGTCAGCCGAGTGGGCCTCCTGGAGTGGACTTGGGCCACCCTAGGCCTACTGGGCCGACTTCTTGTCTTGGGCCTACCCGGTGGGGATCTCGCCATCAGTAGCCCCCGAGTGCTTTGGGGTCTCGATGCAGGCATCGTCCGAAGAACGAGCTATGCGCGCTGAGTTGCCTATAGAGAGACCTTGAAGGACTCCAGTAGTTCCCGAAAACGTTAGGTATGAGCTAATAGCGGAAAATGGTCTCGGTGATACCCAAGTTTCTCTATTGGGGAGAAAGGCTAGTGGCCCGCTAGGGGGCGTATCATGAATTCCGAGTGAAAATTGAATTGCATCTGGGCTTATCCAAGTTGATCGTCGCCAGCTGGTGTCCGGAGGGGAACGCCTTCGATCTTCAGCTTCAGAACTGAGCCTACGGACTTTGGCATTTGGTTCTGAGTCAGAGACCAACTTGCGCCACTGGGGATGCCGAGTCTGTCCTTCGCTCAGGGTGCTACCGAGTGACCTGCGAACCCTGTTGGGCCAGTCATCGACACCCATTTGCAGAGCTGGTCTGCTTCTGAGTGGTCACAGCCAACGTGCCTCGGGATGTTTATTGCTGCTTGGTGGAGTCAGCGTAGTCTTGGTGCTGCGGCGCAGCGAGCTAAGTCCGACTCCAAACTGGTTCAGTGACCGTGCGTGACGTTGCCTAGTCCTGCCGAACCCAGTCAAAACCGTCTTGCGGGCGCATGAAATGTCAATCGCGAAAGACATCACACGGGAGCGGTTGTCACATCGGCTACCGCATTTATTGCGTTCAGTCGACTTGATGGGGCGCTTGGGGTGCCGGACCGTGATGATGTCTCCTTGAATTCCGCATGAGGCGTGCACGGGACAGCCGTTGCTGTAGTGCTTCGTGGCCACGTGTAGCGCACTTCCAGGCGGAGCAGTTCGCCTCCTTGTATAAAGGCAGGCGCGGATGGGGAGCAGAGCGGTTCCCGTCTGCCTTTCTCATTTTCCTCACACGCGCTGCCACAACCGCCGAAGCCTTCTGCCACGCATTGCCCTTTCTTTCTCCTTTCCAATCATTCCCAAGCACTCCCTCATCAGCCTCGACGATGTCTCGCGCCGTCAAGGGCAAGAGTTCATCCTCCGCCACCGCCGCCGCCGCCCTTCCCGATAGTTGGAAGAAGGGCGATTGGGTGCCGTCGGTAGTGACCGACCGGGTTCTGGCGGGCCTCACCGGCGAGGGCCTGCTTCCACCTAGGGCTCTCTGCAACTGGAGGTCGTCGTTCCGGGAGGAGAAGCCCGCCCCACATGCGCAAGAGCGGGTGATGCTCATCCCGTTCGTTGAGCGGGGCCTGTCGCTGCCCCCGCACGACTTCGTGTGAGGGCTCCTCTTCTTCTACCGCCTCCAACTTCATCACCTAAGCCCCAATGGCATCCTACACATTGTGTGTTCTATCATGCTGTGCGAATGCTTCCTAGGGACTCAGCCCCATTGGGGGCTATGGAAGAAGATCTTCCTTGTGAAGGCGCAGCCGATTAAAGCCGGCGAGCGCCTGTCGATCTGTGGAGGAGCTAGCATCCAGGTCAAAGCTGGCGCCAAGTACTTCAAGTTGCAGCTTCCTGACACTTTGAGGAAGTGGCAGGACGGCTGGTTCTACTGCCCCGACGAGCGCATGCCGACTGTGCAAGAAGGGTTCCCCAAGTACACCGAGGGCCCCCACGTGTGACAGAAGCGCTGGGGTGCCAAGCCGTCGAGTGCGGAGATGCCTGAAGTCGAGCACCTGATGAGGAGGATCCATCGGCTCCAGGACAAGGGTCTCACTAGTGTCGATCTCGTCGTCACCTAGCTGAGTTGGTGGATTCAGCCACCCCAAGCTAGGGAGCACCTGATGTGGGCGTACTCGGGCGCCTCCGACTCAACCAGGGTGTCGGCTAGGGAGCTCTCGGATCGAGACTTCATGGAGCTGCTGAAGAGCTTGACCAAAGAGCGCTCCGGCCTTGACAGGGTGCCGCACGTGGTGTCCTTTTCCGCCGACAATCCTCCACCCGCTGTAAGCCCTTGTCTTCCAAGTCGAATTTCTTTCAACCTTGTCTCGTGCTGTGATATCTTCTGAATCCGAGTTCTCTATGCCATAGACTTTACTGAACTTGAGTTCCATGCCGCCCCTCCCCAAGCAAAATTCGGCTCCGGGACTTTTGGATGAAGTGGAAGTTGACGAGGAGGCTTCTGATGGCGAGGACTCGGGCGACGAGACCCAGGAAGCCGAGCCCGCGGCTTCTCTGGCCCAGAAGCGGAGGCGAATGGAAGATGCTTCCGACTCTGGGCCTTTGAAGGCATCAGCAGAGTCAGCACAAACGGAGTCAACCTCTAAGCGATCATGGCCGGTTGCCTCCCAGTCAGCACCAACTTCTTCCCCTGGAGCACCGACCGCCACGGGGAGGCTAAAGAAGAAAACGGTGGTTAAGGCGATCCCCACAACCTCCAGGTACGTAGCCTTTCAGCCTAGCCTTCGTCTTTTGGTTGAAGTGGACACACTCTGAGGCCGGAATTGGAATTTGACACTACAGCGTCCAGAGAAAGTTGACCGACCAAGGAGGCCGCTAGTCCGGCAAGACAATGGGGCCGACGCCTGCTCAGCTACCGGAGTCGGACGCAGGACCTTGCTCCGATGGGAGTGGCTCCGCCGAGTGCCGATGTTGGCGGCGGACACGAGCCGACTCCGGTGAGCGAGCTGAACTCGGAACCGAATCCGGTGTCGAAGGATGCGGTGGATGCCGACTCCGCCACGCTAGCCGACAAGGCCAAGGACAAAGTTTCCACCGACAACAGTGCCGCCGCTGATGTGGGAGCCATAGCCGCCGGCTTGCCTGAATGGGGTGAGTTCACAGCTGATGACATCATCAGCGGTGAACTTGCCTTCGCTAGAGATGAGCTGGTGACCAAGTCAACGACCACCGACTCCTCGCCGGTGGAACAAAGCCTTGTGCTGGCCGCCCCGACTGTGGGGAGGGGGACGTCACCCGGGTGACCGGGTGGCCTTGCTCCCATCCCGCAGCTCACGTTGTCAAGTGACAGCGCGGGGGAGCGTGCAGCAGTATGCGACGTCGCAACCCGCGTCGCCGCCCTTAGCACCAAGTTGAAGGAGTCTGCAGGTGCGGCCAGTACGCTGGTGGACTCGGCCAGCGTCCTCAAATGTTCTGTCGGGGTAAGTCTTTGCAATCGAATTTGGTTCCTCTTCTCTTTTGTGTTGACGCTGGGGGCACGATCAGTGCACCCAGTGGGTGTAGCCCCTGAGTCTTTGGTCGACTGTTTGAGTCGGCTAAAGACTTTTCTGACTCGGATCTTCCTTTTGTCCAAGTATTGGCCCAACTCGGCAGAAACAACGAAGTCCTCGTGGAGAGGAATGCTTCCCTCGAGAAGGCGCTGGCCGACGAGAGGGCCCGAAGTCGGTCGCTCGAGGAGAAGCTCACTGCCGCAGGGAGTAAGTTTCCGACTCGCAGTTCTTTCTTTGCCTTGGAGTCCCTTTTGTTGGTTTAATCTTTTTGAGCCGGTAAACGCCGAGGCCGAAGCTACTCACCTGAGGGAACAACTGAAGAACTCCATCTCGATGGAGAAGGCGAGGGAGATGCTCGACACTCGGGAGGCCGAGTTCCACGACGAGCTTAGGCAGGCTCGTGAGAACATGAAGACCGCTGCTCTGTTGCAGTCGGAGCACTAGCAGCTAGCGGACCAGTACAAGGAACTCAATGCCATGAATCGCGAGCTGCAGAAGCAAGTCAACTGCTTCCACTCGAAGATGACCGAGTCGGAGAGTCAGCACGAGGCAGCCATCACCGTGTGCCAGAAGCGCAAAAAGGAGCTCATGGAGCAGCTCAAAGCCACCAATGAGACCCTACTCGATAAAATTCCAAGTCCTTCACCAGCTTCTTCAGTATTTTCTTCCTTGTAAGTCTCTGTAGTAATTCGTGCCCAGATGCTTGCTCAGAGCTAGAGGAGCAGGCAAGGCGAGCTGCACGCCGACTGCAAGGGTTGGCCAACCTGGCAGAGGCAGCGCTCGAAGCCTTCTGGACACCCGAGGCAATGTCCAATTGTGTCGTCACGCTAGAGGACCGACTGCTCCAAATTAAGAGCTTGGTGCAGAACATGAAGACGGCGTCGCAAGACCTCTGTGCCACCTTGTGGCCCAATGAGGAGCCGAGCTCTTGTATCTTTGCCCTCGCCGACAAGCTTATGCAAGGTTCGGTGGAGGTGGATGAGTGGTAGGAGTCGGCGGCACGCTCGGGAGCCGGAATGGCACTAGCGATGGTCTTGGCGCACCATCCCGACGCTGACGTCGACAAGATCACTGCTGGGGCCCCACTTGACACAGAGGGCGAGCCAGTCGGCCCTGTGGAGCTGCTTCCTCAGGTTCACCGAGCTGCCAGTCGGATCAGCGGGTTCGCCAACCTGGACGAGCGCGTGGAGGCAGCGCCAGAAAAAGAAGAGTAAATGCATTTGATATGAATCCTCGGTATGCTGAGTGAAAAGCGCTGTAAAAACTTGTGATATTTTGGAGACTTAAAGTTATTTCACTCGTCTAAATTTGTTTCTGAGTTAAATCCTTTCGTGTGCAAGCCGACCTTTAGCTTTTGCTCTTACCAACCGGACAGCCAGGTTGCGACTGTAGTTGGGGATGAAGAGTGGGCCTTATGTGTTGTACACATTTACTTAGACGTTCCCGGAGAAGCAAATTTAGAGGAGTAAGGACGCGCACCGACCGGCAACACACCCAGTGGGTGGAATGAGGTAGCCCCCAGGGATTGCCCGGAAGAGTCAAGCCACTCGGTTGTTTGATGTAGCCCCCGGGGGTT
This sequence comes from Stipa capillata, assembly GCA_019208055.1. Lineage (NCBI taxonomy): Eukaryota > Viridiplantae > Streptophyta > Magnoliopsida > Poales > Poaceae > Stipa > Stipa capillata. The sequence goes on from JAGXJF010000843.1 coordinate 45,659, forward strand.
GCCCAAGGGAAATAAACCATTTTAATAGTGAGATCATAAACAAAGTGATACCGACTCGAGATGGAGTGTAAAATTTTTTATTCATGATCAAACTATAAATTATTGAAAATACAGAGTTTAAGTTAAGAAAGGACGTAGCTGGGCAATGTTCCAAGTCCTTTCGGTGACTGCTCCTGATGCCGGGTCCTCCAGTCGGTAGGCACCGTTGTGCAACACCTGGTTTATGATGAATGTCCCTTCCCATGGTAGAGAAAGCTTGTCCATGCCCGCCTTGTCCTAAATAAGTCAGAGGACCAAGTTGCCTTCATTGAAGGCGCAGCCTTGCACTTGGCGGCTGTGGTAGCAGCGCAAGTTCTGCTGTATACGGCCGAGCAGGAAAGAGCGAGCTCGCGTGCTTCCTCGAGGAGGTCGTGGTCGTCCTGTCTTGCCGACTCCGCGTCAGCTTCCACATATGTTGCGACTCGCGGGGAGTCGTGGAGGATGTCACTCGGCATGACAGCTTCAGCCCCATAGACCATGAAGAAAGGCGTGTAGCCAGTCAACCGGTTTGGAGTAGTCCATAAACTCCAGAGGACGGAGGGGAGCTCATCGATCCAGCAGCCAGCGGTCCTCCGGAGAGGAACCAGAAGCTGGGGTTTGATGCCCTGGAGAATGAGCCCGTTGGAGCGCTCGACTTGCCCATTGGACTGTGGATGGACCACCGAGGCGTAGTCAATTTGAATGCTGTGGTTCTGGCAGAACTGGCGAATGACTTCAGCCGTGAAGTTCTTGCCATTGTCAGTGATGATACTGTGGGGGATGCCGAATCGGAAGATAACCCCCTTCATGAAGTTGACTGCAGTCGGACCATCAAGTTTGATAATGGGCTTGGCCTTGATCCACTTGGTGAATTTGTCGACCGCCACGAGGAGGTGGGTGAATCCCCCTCTCGCTGTCTTGAGCGGGCCCACCATGTCGAGTCCCCACACAGCAAAGGGCCATGTGATGGGTATGGTCTTGAGCGTGGTAGCCAGCATGTGTGGCTAGCGGGCGTACCTCTGACAGCCATTGCAGGTGCGAACAAGCTCGTCCGCATCGGCAAGAGTAGTGAGCTAGAAGAAACCGTGGCGAAAGGCCTTGGCCACGAGTGCCCGCGATGAAGCATGGTGGCCGCAGGTTCTCGAGTGGATTTTCTTGAGTACTCTGCCTTCCTCCGGTGATACGTACCTCTGAAAAACTCCAGTGTTGCTACGCTTGTAGAGCTCACCATTGATGATGGTGTAGGCTCGAGCACGGCGCACGATGCGACGTGCCTCAGTCTGATCCTCGGGGAGCTCCTTCCTCAGGAGGTAAGCGAGGAAAGGCTGAGTCCAGAGCGGGACGACGGCCAGGACGCTTTCCTGGGCCGAGTCAGCCATTTCAGAGCCTTGGGGCTCGAACTTGGATGACTCGGTTGCCGACTCCATCTTGATGGAAGGTTGATGTAGTTGTTGAAGGAAAACGCCGGGTGGTACCCTTTCATGAGTGGAACCAATCCTGGCGAGGGAGTTGGCCGCTTCGTTGTCGGCCCGGCGAACGTGATGAAGTTCAAGGCCTTCGAAATGGCCTTCGAGTCGGTGCACGGCAGCGCAGTACGCCGCCATGATGGGGTCCTTGGCGTCCCATGTCTTCATCACCTGCTGCACCACCAAATCAGAGTCTCTGTGACATAGGAGGCGGCAGATGCCGAGTGAGACGGCGATGCACAGGCCGTGCAGTAGCGCCTCGTACTCTGCGACATTGTTGGATGCCGTGAAGTGAATCTGCAGCATGTAGTTGAGCTTGTCACCTTTGGGGGAGATGAGGACGACTCCAGCCCCCGTGCCTGCAAGCATCTTCGACCCGTCGAAGTACATGACCCAGTGCTCCGGGTGTACTTTGGGTGGGAGGGTCTGTGTTTCAGTCCATTCGACGATGAAGTCAGCGAGAGCCTGAGACTTGATGGCCTTGCGGGGCTCGTAGTTGATGTCGTGAGGCATGAGCTCGATCGCCCACTTAGCGACTCGGCCCGTGGCATCCGTGTTGTTAATGATGTTTGACAAGGGGGCATGGCTGACCACGGTAACCGAGTGGGCTTAGAAATAGTGAACCAGTTTCCGTGCTACCATGAACACACCGTAGACGAGCTTCTGGTAGTGTGGGTAGCGCTGCTTCGACTTGGAGAGGACTTCACTGACATAATAGACGGTCACTGTACCTTCTGTGCTCGGCCTTCTTCCGCGTGCTCCACCACCAGGACGACGCTGACCACCTGATTGGTGGCTGAGATGTAGAGCAGTATGGGCTCCCCTTCCATCGGTGTAGGGAGGACTAGAGGTGCGGATAGCAGTCGCTTGAGGTCGTCAAAGGCCTTCTGGGCTTCATCGGTCCACTCGAAGGAGTCGAATTTCTTGAGGAGCCGGTAGAAAGGCAAGGCTTTCTCACCGAGTCGGGAGATAAACCGACTGAGTGTAGCCACGCACCCGGTCAGCCGCTAGACAGCCTTTAGATCCTTCGGTTTGCCCATCTTGTGGATGGCGTCAATCTTGTCCGGGTTCACCTCGATTCCCCGCTCGGAAACGATGAAACCGAGTAGCTTTCCCGCAGGGACTCTGAAAACGCACTTCTCCGGGTTGAGCTTCATGTCGTACCGCCTGAGATTGGCGAAGGTTTCAGCCAAATTGGTCAAGAGATCTGAGCTCTTCTTCATCTTCACCATGATGTCGTCGACATAGGCTTGGATGTTCCTGCCAATCTGGTCATGCAAACATTTCTGCATACATCGCTGGTATGTAGCACCAGCGTTTTTCAAACCAAAAGGAATGGTGATATAGTAATAAGCCCCAAACGGGGTAATGAAAGAAGTTTTTATTTGATTTGACTCTTTCATCTTAATCTGGTGGTAGCCTGAATAGGCATCCAGAAAACATAAGCATTCACAGCCGGCCGTAGAGTCGACTACCTGATCGATACGAGGTAATCCGAATGGATCCTTGGGGCAAGCCTTATTCAGGGATGTGTAGTCAACACACATGCGCCAAATTTTGTTCTTCTTAAGAGCCAGGACTGGATTTGCTAACCAGTCCGGGTGAAGAACTTCTTTGATGAATCCGGCTGCGAGGAGTCAGGCGATTTCTTCTTCGATGGCTTTGCACCTGTCTTCAGCAAAGCAGCGAAGGGACTGCCTGACCGGCTTCCGTCTTTGGCAACGTTGAGGGAGTGCTCGGCGAACTTCCCTGGAACACCCGGCATGTCAGCCGGCTTCCACGCGAAGATGTTCCAATTCTCACGATGGAAGTCGACAAGCGTGCTTTCCTATTTGCCCCCGAGGTCCGACCCGATCTGGACCGTCTTGGACGAGTCGTCGGGGTGAACCTGGACCTTCTTGGTGTCCTTGGCCGGCTAAAAAGAGGACTCGGTCGCCGCCTTCTTGCTCAGTGGAGCCGGCTCGAGGTCGACTGACTTCTTGATGCTTTCGAGCTCTTTAGCCGTGATCTGGGAGTCGGCAATGTCCGCACTGGGGACGTCGCACTCGTTGGAACGCTCGAAATCGCCGGTGATGGTGATAACCCCCTTGGGACCTGGCATCTGTAACTTGAGGTAGACGTAGCACGGCCTAGCCATGAACTTGGTGTAGGCAGGGCGACCGAAGATGGCATGGTAGGCGCTCTTGAATTCAATGACTTTGAAGGTGAGGGTTTCGACCCGGAAGTTGTCCGGCTCGCCGAACACGACATCCAAAGCAATCTGGCCCAAAGCAATCTGGCCCAATGGTTTGGTGCACTTCCCTGGCACAATCCCATGAAAGGTAGTGCTGCTGGGACGGAGTTGAGACTCTGGGATCTGCATCCTTTTCAAGGTGCCGGTGTAGATGATGTTGATGCTGCTGCCACCATCCATGAGGACCTTGTGAAGCTTGAAGCCACCGACTTGCGGATCCACCACCAGGGCGTGCTTACCTGGGTGCGGGACGCGATCCGGGTAGTCAGAGCGATCGAAGCCGACTGGCGTCTCCGACCAGTCCAGCCACTGGGGAACCGCTGGGACAGTTGCATTCATCTCGTGATATCAGAACTTCTGATTCCTTTTGGAATCGAGTCCCTCAAAAATCATGAGGATGCCCTTTCGCCGAGGATACTGCGGGGCGCCGTCATCTGTAGCAGGGCCATTCTCATCATTAGCGTCGAAGGCGGGCAGTTTCTCCGCCCGAAGGCGCTTCAGAAAGCTGCACTCTCTAGTCGAGTGACCTGCCTTGAACTCAATGGTGCTATGGAAAGAGCAAGGCTTGTCCAAGATCTCCTCGAAGGTCAACCTTGGTGCCTTGCATTGCTGCCACAAGCGGTCCTTCTTGCGGCTGCCATCGCTGAGCTAGTTGTCGCGCTCAGCAGCCGTGACCAGATTAAGCCACACCCGTGCTGAGCCCTCAAGTATCAGGGGAAGGCTACGGAGGGCGACACGCTCGTTGCCCCCACCGATGTTGCACACCACTAGGTAATCAGCGAACCAAGTTTCCGGCTTGGCGGTGCCGTCATATTTGTCAACACCATTGGCGATCCGGAACTGGTCTAGGAACGGCTCGGTGCGGATCCGCCTACTAAAGCACAGCGGACCGATGGAGGCCGAGCCGCTCAGCTGGTCAACCGCGCTGCCCCGACGCTCGGCCCGCACCCGGGCTGCTCGGATTCCCTCGATGTCATCCCACGCATCGCGGGCGTCGTCAGCTCGGCCACGGAGGGAGCCGGCTCGACGTCACTCCGCGTGGATCCGGTTGATCTCCTCACGGGCATCAGGACGACGGTTGGTGGAGCGACTCGGCTGCGACAAGCCTATGGTGATAGGGCGACTACCGCTGAGGGCTAACTCCGCGTGGACCTGGAGGCTAGCCGGTCGCGCGACGAAGTGGCCTCATTTTATTGCTCCACCGCCGTCTTAATCAGGGTGATGACTCGGCGGTAGTTCTCCACCGCGGGACCATCCGCTGGTGGCGAAAGCGAGTCGGCTAGCGCGGCGGCCGCGATGAGGTTCTGAGCAGGGGTACGGTAAACCGAGGTGCCGTCCGCATCTTGACCCAAGATGGAGTCGTGGACGACGCGGCCTCTCCGAACGGTCGATGAAGTGGGCCGGCGTGGGCGCCGGTGCGACTCATAAGCCATAGCCTCGTCATACTCACGCTCTCGCGCTTCAAGAGCCGCTCTCTCTCGGTTGATGTGATCCCGCTCAGCCAGGATTGCCAGCCGAGACGCCTCCATGGCCTTCTCTACATCCGACTAGCCAGCGATGGGCATGCATAAGAGCTCGTTCACCGCCTTGGCCGTTGGGCCGGATGTGCCTGCGACGTCGATGGCACCGGGTGCAACCATGTACACTTCTGCCACGGAGGCGCAGCTGTGTGAACTCTCGTACCCGTCAGATTCGAAATCCAGGATGGACAGGAGTGACTCAGAGCCGATCATGCCGACGAGCTGGGAAGCAGCCTCGCCATCACATGAGGTTGGTGAAGATCCCAGGGGATGCCTGGGTGCCGGCTCCACCGCCGAGCAGGGAACCGGGTCCTGGAGGCGCAATTGGCCGAATTCGTCGGCCAAGAAGTGCAGGCTCCCGATGGAGAGCGTCGCGCCTCCAGGGAGCACGGCGGAGGCAGGGCGCCATGCTGTGTCGTCGGACACGAGCCCACCGCCGATGACCGGAGAAGATCCCGCGTGGATCACAGCTCCAGCGTGTGCCTCCCCTACCTGGCGCGCCAACTGTAGCGGGGATTTCGCGGCAATATACATTTTGATGGATTCGGGGGTGCAAGTGGACGATCCTGGCGGGTTCACACGAGGAGATTTTACCCAGGTTCAGGCCCTCTTGTGGAAGAGGTAATACCCTACTCCTGCTAGATGATTAATCCCGTATGAAGGATTGTATAGTGGAAGAGTTGCGTCTAGAAGAATGAGAAAAATGAGAAGCGAACCAGCCAACCCCCATTCTGGGACCCTAGCCTAGCCTTATATAGGGTTGACGAGGCTAAGGTTTACAACTGCCGAGTCGGCCGGGTCGTGGTAACGGCACACTTATTATGTGCCATAACTCCTAATTAAGCACATCATGGTAACGCTCAATTGATGGCGTTGTAACGCTCGCCTTGAGGGTGCTCTGACGTTGCAACCGAGTGGACTTAATGAGATGCGGTCAGCCGAGTGGGCCTCCTGGAGTGGACTTGGGCCACCCTAGGCCTGCTGGGCCGACTTCTTGTCTTGGGCCTACCCGGTGGGGATCCCACCGTCATACATGGATAATTATAAGAAATTGAAGTCCCAACAGACCTCATCTATCATGATCAAGTTCAGATACGAGCACTTCCTCCACGATGAGGATGATGCGGGGTCTCGATAGTTCCTGGCCACTTTTGATGACTTGTTCCTTCTCTACAGTCTAGACGCCTTGGATGCGGGACTCCTGAGGTGCTTCACACTTTAAATCTTTACAATCACGGTCCATGTATATTAGTATAAAACGTATAAATGTCATTCATATAAAAATCTTTGCTTATGTATATGTAGGTTCTCTCTTGTTCAAGCGAGGCAAAAGAACCGATAGGAGTCATTGACCGAGACCTTGGCTCAGAGAAATCCATGGATGAATGTGAAAGGGTTGTTGAGGATACGTTCTCAAAATAATGGAGGCCAGACAAGATAAGAAATTCTTCTTTTATCCTTTTAACAAAGCATAAGTGATATTTCTTCATTTCTATACTTGTTCATTTTCTACGTTTGGCGCAACATCAATTAACTTGGGATTAGTGACCTTATAGTTACCATTGGATTCTTATCTTTATTATACTAAAATAGTCCAAAGTCTATTACTTGGATTCTTATCAGAATAAGAAGACCACCTTCAAAAAGGGTCGGCACATGGAGGAAAAAGAGGCTGGGACGGTGGACCTAATAAGCTAACCCATTTATTCGACTTTCCGGTGTGTTTCGAGTTGCACACATTTACACTAAGTACACTTCATAATATGAATTCTCTAGAACTAATGAAGGCAAGTCTTCATGTTTTCAGTGCCACGAGCAGCCCAATTTATTAGCATTTTGTGGCTACTATGTTTGCCACCACATGAATCTTATCATGGCTCGATCTACCTCACACAAAGGCGAGATCACCGAGGTATGCAAAACCTTCCGATAATTGTGTTATAATCATATTCTTGTAAAAGGCAGCAGAATAATCTCTGTATCAATAGGTTACACCTATTGGCACAACAGAATTGGCAAAGGCGGACCTAGCCAAAATACAAGGCCAGTTGTCTAGCTTCTTGATCAAAGACGGCATCAAACCAGATGACGAGTTCCACCACGACGTAAGTGAGAACTGATTCCATTGTGTAATGTGACATATTTGTGAATTGAAATATGTTGTGAGCTTGATTGAATGGCTATTGATATACTTGTTTAATTTTAGAATTTCTATCTATTTAAGAGTTTATTTGTGAATTGAAATGTGATGTGTATGTGAATTGAAATTTGATGTGAATATCATGTGTATATGATCTGGGAAATCTGGGGTATATATAAATGTGATCTAGGAAATCTAGGGTATATATAAATTGTTTTTTTCTGTTTCAGGAGAAATGATAGGCAGAAACAGATTCCACTTACAGCCCAAAAACTGTCCCAGCCAGTTCTTGGCCAGAACTGACTAGGGTAGTACGTAAAGTCATCTGGTTTAACAAGTGAAAAGACTAGAATATTTGACTACCCTAGTTGGTTTGTTCTCTGAACGGACTGAGGTTATCAACTATCCTAGTCGGTCATAGTACGTCACCCCAGTCCGTTTATCTAGGAACAGGCTTGACTTATTTGATATCCCAATCGGTTCATTTTTGGAACTGACTGAGATAACATTATTCCAGTGATAATATTTAGTCTTAGCTCCCTTGTTATATAGCGGGTGGCCTTAACCGACTGGGATATCGTTTTTGAACCGGTTGTATAGCCTGGTTTGTAGTAGTGTTGACTCTCTCTTAAATATACAATTATGAGATAATTTATAAGGATTCAATTTAATTTATGGGCCATCGGATCTGATTCTATGAACGGTTAAGATCATTTGGATTCCGTCAAATTTATACCTTTTATAGTAGTACAGATTAGAGGCTCCTTTAAATCCACACGGTAATCCTAGGTGAAATTCCTACATTAATTAAGAAAAGCCACGTTGGACCAAGTCACCCAAATTATTTGGATAGTTGGATCTTAATTTGTAGTATCAAATGAAAGATGCACTATACTGTTATTCCAAAGGCAACATCTTGACCATTAAGTTGTACAACCGACGGTTTAATTCTTCCGAAGTTACTGTAGCTCATCGATTTGCACGTACGCATACCCCGAAGTCAAATGTCCGACTTTCTATGATCCCTTGGCACGCATCCTCCCTAGCAAGTCCAATGCATCTTCACTGTCAAAACAACAAGTTTAACTCCTCTGCTTTCTTTTCAAGTCCCATTGAGCTATGACATGTACTCCTGCATCTACGTTTCTCAAATAAAAAGTTATCCAATGATCAGCTACAACATAGACTCCGCTTATCATCGTGCTATAAGGAGTCTTTTGCCTGTTTTCTTTCTATATTCATTAGTCCACCCTAGATGCAGTTCGTCCTAACCTCAACAATGGAATAAATAAGATGTATCACAACTACAGAAACTCACATTCAGAATCGAGATCACTAACAAGTAGGGTCAACCCGTCACTGATAGGTTGTCTAGCTACCCGTCACTGATGAGTTCACCATGTCATCGAGGTCTGATCGGAAGAAGTCATCAGTGAAGGGTTACTTGACTGCCTGTCACTGATGAGTCATCATTGACGAGTTGCTTGGAATCCTGTCACTGACGAAAGGTACTCATCAGTGACGGGCTCTCTTATGGCCTGTCCATGTTGTCATCACTTATGGGTTAGCATGCCGCTCGTCACTGATGAAGTGCACTCATCAGTGATGGTTTGCCTTCCGGCCCGTCAATGTTGTCGTTACTAATCCTGTCTGTGTAAATATGAGGAGTCGCGACATCACTGATTGGTTGTAGCTAAGCCCATCTAAAAGGGTCAAAGTACCGAGGAGTCCAATTTATTATCGCAAGAATACGAGGAAGTGTGGATGCGTACACACTGGACAGATCGAGTTACCTATACAAAGGAAGAACCTCCTGCGCCCAGTCTCCCATCCATGTGAAGCACCTCTTGTGCACAGCCTCTTCTCCCTCTTCCTATACTGCGCTCGTGAAGACGATGGCCATCGGAAGCTCATACAACCTAAGACTGCAGCTTGCACGGGTAACCATGGATTCCCTGGGCTTCAACGCCTATGGGTGGACCGACAATACCCTCCTCCTAGCCCTGGTGAATCCGGTCGACGAGCACTCTAGTGGCCTCGTCGTTGATATTGTGTTGCGTACGAATTTCCCCCACGAGATCTTCAAGGTAGTTGATCACCAGGAGACAGTGAAGTACCTCGTTCGTAGCAATCAAATCCCCTACGTCTGGCAACTCCACGCGAAGATCATCAAGTGGGGTGAATAATGAATTATCTTCTAGAGAGTTAATTCGGGCGCCCCACTTGAGGCGGGCCCTCTTGATCAAGATGTTGAGATGGAGAAATTTTGATCAAGAGGACTATTTCCTTTTTTAAGTTAGTTATGAACTATTTTAATTTTAGATTTTTATTATGAAATGTAGTTCGCATCTATGTAAATTACGAACTATATATATTGTATATATATATGATCTACGTTGTATGAGAGAGAGGATTGCGTCAAACTATCTTGTCTCTTCATGAGTATGTTTACATCGATGAAATATTGCATCACTACTATAGTAGCAATTTTGGTCACTATGGTAAATGTTCTCTAGAAATTGATATGAAATGTTCTTTGGAAATTGTTCATCATAACACTGGATGCAGAGGTTCTTTTGTGTGGATGTGTGTTCTTCTAAACTAAAAAATTGCAGCAGAACTCCTCTAAAGAAACATAGAATTCTGCAATAGGGAATCCAAATCAAAGTAGATCTCAATATAAGCAAAACTAATTGATCTTTGAAAACAAGAGACCGCAGGTTCTTTGGGCCAAAAAGAAGAAGAGGAGTACTTAGAGACTGTAGCATGGACTTGGGTACGGTGGCACAGTTCTTAGATCTATGATTAGGATCACTGATGGCTAAGGCCAGCCCGTCACTAATGTGGGTCTGGCCCATAAGTGATGAGGGGCACTCATGAGTGACGGGCAGCCATAAGGTCCGTCAGTGCTGTTGTTAGTGACGCACCCTGCGGCAACCTGACAATGACACCGTTTCTTATCCCTTCTGAAAGGATCATCACTAACGATTTTCGTGGTTGACCTGTTAGTGATGACATGGAAACAATATATAAGCAGGATGCCTTCACCCCCTCCGTTAGAGTTTACAGTTCTATTTTTGCTATTGATGGCTGCTGCCCGAGTGGTGATGTGGAGGCGATGTGGAAACTGAGAGGAAGGGATTTCATTCAGTTAAGTTGGTATTATCTAATTAAGGTTAGTAGTTTATCAAATTGCATGTTTGTCGGAGTATTATTCCGGCAATACTACTTATGGGGCGGCGTGAGCACAGCAAATCTGGATGGGTGCACACGGGAGACAAGATTTAGACAGGTTCAGGCCCACACAGAGAGGTAATACCCTACGTCCTGTGTTTGGTGGCTGGTATTGCGTGTATCCCAAGTGCCGCAAGCCCTAGAGATTCGATCTCGAG
>JAGXJF010000845.1:0-10788 GCA_019208055.1 Stipa capillata
GCAGGTGTTGGTTGAGTGACCCGCTGGCTGAGATGCTGTGCCGGCCAGGCAGGGTGTGGGCATGTTCTACCAGGCTTTCGAGCGACCCACTAGCCTCCGAGCTAGGTTAGGGTGTGGGTAGAACTGCCGGGCTCCTCCGACCTTGTTTGTCGGGGTAGGATTCGGGAACGACTCTGAACCTTCACCGGGTCATGGAATCGTATGTGGTTCTGGGAAGATTGGTTGCTTCCGGCTGGCTCGCACGTGGCGGGTGTCGGATCGTTCCGCCTTGGTGCGTACGGCGCAGGTACCGTGCCACCGGGCTGACGAGTCCTTCGGTCTTGGCGACTTCGCGTTCCCCTAATCATATGCAATTCCGGGTCCGTGACAATGCTGAAGGTAGAAAATGGCACGGATCAGTTGACTATCGTCTAGTCTCCGTTGTCCCTGTCTCGCGTGGGTGCCCTAGCCTTGCCTTATATAGACCCAGCAAGGCCTGAGATTACAACTGCCGAGTCACAGTAACGGTACTCTTAATTGGCACCTTAACTCTTCTTAACGTGCTGGTGTAACGTCCGGCTTCATGGGTAACGCCCGACTTTATTCGGAAGTAACGCCTGGTTTTTATTGACACCCGGCTGTTACTTCCGAGTGGACCCCGTGGGCTGCTTCTGATCGAGTGGGCCTTCTACAGCTGCTTTCAGCCACCCTGGGTCGTTGGGCCGACTTCCTTGTCCTGGGCCTATCCCTTGTGGATCCCGTCGTCAGTAGCCCCCCGAGTTCTTCAGGGTCTTGATGCAGGTGCCATCCGATTGGCGAGCTATGTGCGTCTCCGAGTCGGCCGTAGAAAGACCTTGATGAACTCAGATACCTGAAAAAGGTTAGGTTCGTGCTAAGAGATGAGCCTCGGTGATACTCATGTTTTCCTGCTGGGGAGGTCGGCTTATGGCCTGTCGGGAGGCGTATCAACGTGTGGGCTTATCCGAGTGGGTCGTTGCCAGCTTGTGCCCGAAGGGGGACGCTTTCGGTGTTCAGCTTCGAAACCGAGTCTTCGAACTCCAGCATTGAGTTCCGAGTCAGAGACCGTTTTGTGCCGCTATGGCGTTGGGTTCTGAATCAGTGACCATCTTGTGCCGCTGTGGATGCTGAGTTCGTCCTTAGCTCGGGTGTTGCCGAGTGACCTGTGAACCCTGTTGGGTCGGCCATCGACACCCTTTGGCAGAGCTGATTTGCTTCCGAGTGGTGCAGTTGAGGTGCCTCGGAATTATTTGGTAGAGTCGGCGCGGCCTTTGTGCCATGACTCGGCAGGCCGGGCTGACTCCAAGCTGATCCGGCAACCGAGTGTGATTCAACCCGGTCGAGCCGAAACCAGTCAATACCAACTCGTGGTCACGCGAAGACGTCACGACTGTGCATGACGTCATTCCAGCATTTATTGCGCACAGTTGATTGGACAAAGCGCCCAGGCGCTGCAGCGCAATGATTTCGCCTCGAGTCGTGCACGGGACGTGAGCGAGACATCCGCCGCTGCACCGGCGATCTCGTGGGGTGTTTGAAGTGATGGCTCGCTATGATTACCCCTCGGGCCTCGTGGATAGCGCACGCGGGATCGCCACTGACGCAACGCACGCCGGCCGGAACGCTTGGAATGCCAAGCCGTGGCAAAAAAGGTGCCTCGAATCCCGCGGGACACGCGCGTGGGACGGTGTTGCCGTGGCGGTTTGCCGCCACGTGTGGCGCACGACCATCAGCGGTTCGCCTCCCTCCTCTATAAAAGCGGGCGTAGGGAAACAGCAGTTCCCATCTGTCTTCGTCTTCCTCGCGCACACACGCTTGCCCTCCAAAGCCTTCACCGTTGAGCACTGCTTCCCTTCTTCCCAAGAGAGCGTTTGGTCCGCCGCCACCTTCCGACCATGTCGTGCGTCTCCAAGGGAAAGAAGACCGACGTCGGATCCTCCTCCGTCGCTGCGCTCCCCGACGACTGGAAGAAAGGAGACTGGGTCCCATCGGTGGTGACCGACGATATCCTCGTCGGCCTCGCCACCGGGGGAATGCTGCCCCCGAGAGAGATCAACAACTGGAGGGCGCCCTACGAGGAGCCGGGACCTGCCCCACATGATCACAAATGGGTGTTGCTCCTCCCCTTCGTCGAGCGGGGCTTGTCGCTGCCACCCCATGAATTCGTCCGAGGGTTCCTTCACTTCTACGGCCTCCAGCTCCATCACCTCAACCCCAACGGCATTCTGCACATCGCGTGTTTCATCACGCTGTGTGAGTGCTTCTTGGGGACTCGGCCCCACTGGGGGCTGTGGAAGAAGACGTTCGTGGTGAAGGCGCAGCCGGTCAAGGCCGGCGGGCGCCTCTCCATCTGCGGAGGAGCCGGCATCCAAGTCAAGCCCGGCGTGAATTACTTTAAGCTGCAGTTCCCCAACACCATGCGGAAGTGGCAAGACGGGTGGTTTTACTGCCCAACAAGCGCACACCGACTGCACAGGAGGGGCTGCCGAAGTACGTCGCGGGTCCCCCGGTCTGGCAGAAACGTTGGGGCGCCAAGCCTTCCAGCGCAGAGATGCCGGAGATTGAGCGGCTCACGAGGAGGATCCAGCGGCTCTAGGACAAGGGGCTTACTGGAGTCGACCTCATCGTGACCTGGTTGACTCGATGGATCCAGCCGCTGCAAGCCAGGGCGCACCCGATGTGGGAGTACTCGGGTGCGTCCGACCCGACCAGGGTGTCATCAGAAGAGCTCTCGGATCGCCACTTTATGGAGCTCCTCAAGAATCTGACCAAGGAGTGATCCGGACTCACCAGGACGCCACACGTGGTGCCCTATTCTGTCGCCAACCCCCCGCCGACTGTAAGTGTTTCATCTTCCGAGTTGGATCCTTTATATTGTTGTTTCTTCATTTTTTCTAACACCAAGTCCTTGACGTTGCAGACTCTTCTCAACTTGAACTCCGTGCCGCCACTCCCCGAGCAAAGTCCGGCTCCGGAGGTGTTGGACGACGTGGAGGTTGACGAAGAAGCCCTCGAGGGTGGGGTACCGGAACGGGGGCGAGCTCCGGCCGACTCAGAAACTGAGTCGAAGGGGGTCCCTCTGATCATCAAGCGGAGGTGTACGGACGACGCCTCCGGGTCTGGGACCTCGCGAGCCCAGACGGAGCCGGCTCAGGCGGAGTCGGCCGCCAAGCGGGCGCGGGCCGAATCTGCTAGCCCCGTGGCACAAGTTGCCGCACCCACTGCCAAGCCAACTGCTCCCCAGCTGGCATCCGCCAGCTCCTCCGGGGGTCTGTCCACCCCCGGAAAAACGAAAAAGAAAATGATCCCGACAACCACCAGGTACGCCGCTTTTTACTTTATCTTTCACATTTCAATTGAAGAGAGAAAGATGCTAAAGTCAGTCTAGTGTTTTGACGTTGCAGAATCCAAAGGAAGCTCTCCGACAAAGGAGACTTCCCGCCCGGTGCGTCCACAGACCCGACTCCGATCCCGCAGTCGGAGTCGGATTCCCCCGCTCCGACTACGACTGCGCCCCCGGCTGTGGCTACGCCCAGCGCGCCACCGCCTACTGCGCCCGTGGTGGAGGCGCCGGAGTCAGGCGCGGGTGGCGGGTCAGCCGGAGCACCGGCTGACAACCCGCAGCCTCTGCCGACTGCGGCGGCCGGTGCCGACTCCTCGGAGTTGGCGGGCAGGGCCGAAAGCCAGCTCAGCACCGAGTCTTCCTTGGTGGCTGAGCGAGCCCTTGTGCCGGTCCTTCGGCTGCGGCCGAAGAAACGGCACCGGGTCCGTCCAGCAGCCTTGTGCCCGCGCTGCTGCTGCCGAGCTGCAGCACGGATGACCTGACGGCGGCGCAAAGGGCCACTGACCGCGTTGCTACCCTAAGCTCCAAGCTTAGGGAGTTTGCTGATGCGGCCAAGACCTTGGTGGACTCTGCCGAGGTATTGGAAACTTCCGTCAGGGTAAGTCTTTGCCTGCGAACTTCGCTTCATTTTTAACATTGGGGGCACGATTAGTGCACCCAGTGGGTGTAGCCCCTGAGTCTCGAGCCGACTGATTGAGTCGGTTGGAGACTTATTAACTCGGGTCATGCTGACTCGAAATTTCTCCTTGTCCAGGCTGCGGTCTGACTCGGCGGAAGCAGCCAAACCTCGTGGAGAGGAATGCCTTCATTGAGAAGGCGTTGGCTGAAGAAAGGGCCAAAAGTCGGCAGCTCGAGGAGAAGCTCGCCGCCGTCGGGAGTAAGTATCCGAGTCATATTTTGCCTTAAGATTTTGTTGGTTTTGACCTTCTTGAGTCGACAGATGTCGAAGCCGAAAACGCCCGACTTCGGGAGGATCTGAAGGGCGTGATCCCGATGGTTAGAGTAAGAGAGATGCTTGATGCCAAAGTGGCCGAATTTGACAACGAGCTGAAGGAAGCTCGCGAAAACATGAAGACCGCCGCCCTGCTGCAGACGGAGCATCAGCAGCTGGTGGCGCAATATGACGGGATGAAGGCCGCGAACCACGAGCTCCAGGGGCAGGTTGACGGGCTCCTCACGAATTTGACCGACTTGCGGAGCCGGCATTCGGCTGCCATCGTCGAGTGGGAGAAGCGCGAGGGAGAGCTCATGGGGCATCTTAAAAAGGCCAATGAGACTCTACTCGGTAAGTTTCCGCGTCCTTTGTCAATTTTATGCATTTTCTAGCTTCCTTGCCATAACCCGCACCCAGATGCTTGCCCAGAGCTGGAGGAGCAGGCGAGGAAGGCGGTGCTCCGACTCCAAGCGCTATCAGGCCCAGCACGTGAAGCTCTTGACGCATTCTGGACAACTGAAATGATGTCCAGTTGCGTCGTCACTGTGGAGGACCAACTCCTCCAGGTAAAGAGCTTGGTGCAGAGCATGAAGTCGGCCTCGCAAGCCCTCTGCTCCACACTTTGGCCTGATGAAGAGGCGAGCTCCAACATCTTCGCCCTCGCCGACAAGCTCTCACAAGGCTCGACGGAGGTGGAGAAGTGGAAGGAGTCGGCGGCACGTTCGAGAGCCGGCATGGCGCTGGCGATGGTGTTGGCACACCACCCCGATGCTAACATCGACAATATTTCTGCTGGAGCTCCACTCGACGTGAACAGCAATCCGGTCAACCACCTCGAGCTGCTTCCCCGAGTCCGCCGCGCCGCCAGTCGGATCATCGAGTTCACTGACCTGGAGGAGCGCGTGGAGCCGGCTCCAGAAGAATAGAACTATTATGTAATAACTCTCGGTATGCCGAGTAAGAAAGCTGTAAAAACTATGTTTTATTTTGAACTGAAATGCTGTCAATTTATTTTGCACAAGTTATTTGGTTCATCTGAATTTGTTTTTGCGCCGACTCGAATCTTTTCGCGTGCAAGCCGACCTTTAGCTTTTGCACTTGCCAACCGGACAGCCGGGTTGCGACTATAGTTGGGGACGAAGAGTGGGCCTTAGGTACCGTACACGTTTACTTAGACACTCGTGTAGAAGCAAAGTTAGGAGATCCGAAATAACTTGTACCGAGTGATAAATCACCCAGTGGGTTGAGGTAGCCCCCGGGGGTTGCCCGGGAGTCAAGCCACTCGGTTTTTAAACGTAGCCCCCGGGGAGTGCCCAAGGGAACATAGTTGAACATGAAAAGAGACAAAAGGAGTCCAACATAAAAGTGTAGAAACAAAGTGCTTCCTGAGTGCCGCTTGAGGGAAACAAATATTTATTTATGATTAAACAATGAACTGCTGGAAGTACAAAGTTTAAGTGAAAAAGGGACGCAGCTGAGCAATGTTCCAAGTCCTTTCAGTGACTGCGTCGGTTGCCGGGTCCTCCAGTCGGTAGGTGCCGTTGTGTAGCACTTGGTTGATGATGAACGGGCCCTCCCAAGGCGGAGATAACTTGTGCATGCCCGCCTTATCTTGGATGAGTCAGAGGACCAAATCCCCTTTGTTAAAGACTCGGCCCCGAACTTGGTGACTGTGATAGCGGCGCAAGTTCTATTGATAGATGGCCGAGCGTGAAAGAGCAAGTTCCCGCGCTTCCTCCAGGAGATCAAGATCATCCTGTCTTGCCGACTCGGCATCCTCTTCCACGTATGCTGTGACTCGCGGGGAGTCGTGGATGATGTCACTCGGCAGGACGGCTTTGGCTCCGTAAACCATGAAGAAAGGCGTGTAGCCAGTCGACCAGTTTGGAGTAGTCCTTAAACTCCAAAGGACAGACAGAAGCTCGTCAATCCAGCAACCAGCGGCCCGTTGTAACGGGACTAATAGCCGGGGCTTGATGCCTTGAAGAATGAGTGCATTGGAGCGCTCAATTCGGATTCCATGATCCCGGCAAAACTGGCGGAAGACTTCAGCAGTGAAGTTCTTGCCATTGTCGGTGATGATGCTGTGAGGGATACCGAATCGGAAGATGACTCCCTTCATGAAGTTGACGGCAGTCGGATCATCAAGCTTCATGATAGGCTTGGCCTCAATTCACTTAGTGAATTTGTGCACCGCCACAAGGAGATGAGTGAAACCCCCTCGTGCTGTCTTGAGCGGACCCACCATGTCGAGCCCCCACACGGCAAAGGGCCACGTGATGGGGATGGTTTTGAGCGTGGTAGCCGGCATGTGTGATTGGCGGGCGTACCTCTGACATCCTTCGCAGGTTCGAACAAATTCTTCTGCATTAGCACGGGCAGTGAGCCAGAAGAAACCGTGGCAGAAAACTTTGGCGACCAATGCCCGTGACAAAACGTGGAGGCCACAAGGTCCTGAGTGGATTTCCTCGAGCATCGTTCAGCCTTCCTCCGGTGAGATGCAACGCTGGAAGATTCCCGTGGTGCTGCGCTTGTAGAGCTCACTGTTAATGATGGTGTAAGCTCAAGCGCGGCACACAATACGGCGCGCTTCAGTCGGATCCTCGGGAAGCTCCTTACGCAGAAGGTAAGCAAGGAACGGCTGAGTCCAGAGTGGTATAACCGCCAGGATGCCTTCCTGGGCTTGGTGGGCCAGTCCAGGCTCTTGCAACCCGACTTTAGATGACTCGGTTGCTGACTCCAGTTTAACGGACGGTTGGAAAAGTTGCTGAAGGAACACTCTAGGTGGCACCTTTTCATGAGCGGAGCCAATCCTGGCGAGGGAGTCGGCCGCCTCGTTGTCAGCTCGGCGAACATGATGAAGTTCGAGGCCTTCGAAATGACCTTCTAGCTGACGCACAGCAGCACAGTATGCCGCCATGGTAGGGTCCTTGGTGTCCCACGTCGTCATCACTTGCTGCACCACCAAATCCAAGTCGCCGCGGCAAAGGAGTCTGCGAATGCCGAGTGAGACTGCGATGCACAAGCCATGCAGTAATGCCTCGTATTCCGCTACATTGTTGAAGACGGCGAAGTAGATCTGCAGCGCGTAATTTAGCTTGTCGCCTTTGGGGGAGATGAGGATGACTCCAGCCCCGTGCCCGCGAGCATCTTCGAGCCATCGAAGTACATGACCCAGTGCTCCGAGTGCACTTGAGTCTGAAGGGACTGACTTTCAGTCCACTCGACGATGAAGTCCATGAGAGCCTGAGACTTGATAGCCTTGCGGGGCTCGTAGCTGATGTCGTGAGGCATGAGCTCAATTGCCCACTTAGCAACTCGGCCCGTGGCGTCCCTGTTGTTGATGATATCAGACAAAGGGGCGTGGCTAACCACATGGTTCGTGGCCGCGATGTAGAGCAGCATGGGCTCTCCTTTCATTGGTGCAGCGAGAATTGGAGGCGTTGGCAGAAGGCGCTTGAGGTCGTCGAAGGCTTTCTGAGCTCACTGGTCCACTCGAAGGAGTCGGATTTCTTCAGGAGTCGGTAAAAAGGCAAAGCCTTCTCACCGAGTCGGGCAATGAACTGGCTTAGTGCGGCTACGCACCCGGTCAAGCGTTGGACAACCTTCAGATCCTTTGGTTTGCCCATCTTGATGATGGCATCAAACTTGTCCGGGTTCGCCTCGATTCCTCGTTCGGAAATGATGAAGCTGAGCAGCTTGCCGGAAGGAACTCCGAAGACGCACTTCTCCGGATTGAGCTTCATGTCGAACCTCCTGATATTGGCGAAGGTTTCGGCCAAGTCAGTCAAGAGATCCGCACTCTTTTTTGTCTTCACCACAATGTCGTCAATGTAAGCTTGGACATTCCTGCCTATCTGGTCATGCAAACACTTCTGCATACAACGCTGATATGTTGCGCCAGCATTTTTCAAACCAAAAGGCATGGTGATATAACAAAAAGCCCCAAACGGGCTAATGAAAGAAGTCTTTATTTGATCTGATTCTTTCATCTTAATCTGGTGATAGCCTAAATAGGCATCCAGAAAACATAAACGTTCGCA
Organism: Stipa capillata; assembly: GCA_019208055.1. Lineage (NCBI taxonomy): Eukaryota > Viridiplantae > Streptophyta > Magnoliopsida > Poales > Poaceae > Stipa > Stipa capillata. The sequence continues at coordinate 8,318 of JAGXJF010000845.1, forward strand.
GCCGGCCGTGGAGTCGACGACTTGATCGACGCAAGGCACCACGAACGGGTCCTTGGGGCATGCCTTGTTCAAGGACGTGTAGTCCACGCACATGCGCCAAGTTTTGTTCTTCTTAAGAACCAGGACTGGGTTTGCCAACCAGTCCGGGTGAAGAACTTCCTTGATGAACCCGGCTGCGAGGAGTCGGGTGATCTCTTCTCCAATAGCTTTACGCCGGTCTTCAGCAAAGCGGCGGAGAGATTGCTTGACCGGCTTCGCGTCTTTGGCGACGTTGAGGGAGTGCTCGGCGAACTTCCTTGGAACACCTGGCATGTCAGCTGGCTTCCATGTAAAGATGCTCCAATTCTCACGAAGAAAGTTGACGAGCGCGCCTTCCTATTTAGCCTCAAGGTCAGTCCTGATCTGGACCGTCTTGGACGGATCCTCAGGGTGGACCTGGACACATTTAGTGTCCTTGGCAGATTGGAAGGTGGACTCGGTCGCCGCCTTCTTGCTGGGTGGAGCTTGATCAGGGTCAATAGACCTTTGGATGCCTTCCAGCTCCTGAGCCGCAATCATGGATTCGGCTATATCTGCACTGGTTATGTCACACTCGTTGGAGCGCTCGAAGTCGCCAGTGATGGTGATGACCCCCTTCGGACCTGGCATCTTCAGCTTGAGGTATGTATAACATGGCCTAGCCATGAACTTGGCATAGGCCGGGCGGCCGAAGATCGCGTGGTAGGCGCTCTTGAAGTTGACTACCTCGAAGGTCAATGTCTCGACCCGGAAGTTGTTCGGTTCGCCAAACACAACTTCCAGGGAGACCTGGCCCAATGGCTTGGCGCACTTCCCAGGCACTATCCCATGGAAGGTGGTGCTGCTGGGACGGAACTGGGACTCCGGGATCTGCATCTTCTTCAAAGTGTCCATGAAGATGATGTTGATGCTGGAGCCACCATCCATAAGGACCTTGCGAAGTTTAAATCCGCCGACTTGCGGATCTACCACCAGAGGGTGTTTGCCCGGGTGTGGGACACGATCCGGGTGGTCGAGTCGGCTGAATCCGACTGGCACCTCGGACCAGTCTAGCCACTGGGGAACTGTCGGTACCATCGAGTTCACCTCGCGGCACCGCAGCTTCCGACCCCTTTTGGAGTCGGATCCCTAGAAGATCATAAGTACGCCCCTTTGGGGGGATACTGCGCGGAGCCGCCACCCGCAGCAGAGCCTCCTTCTCCGCCGGCATCGGGCTCGGGTTGCTTTTCTTCCCGAAGGCGCTTCAGGAAGTTGCATTCCCAGGTTGAGTGGCCCGCTTGGTAGTCGGCAGTGCTGTGGAAGGAGCAAGGCTTATCGAGGATCTCCTCGAAGGTGAGCCTCGGCGCCTTGCGTTGCTGCCACAGGCGCTCCTTCTTCCGGCCGCCCTCGCCGCACTGGGCACCGCGCTCAGCGGCCGCGACTAGGTCGGCTCCGCTGACCCCATCTCCACCACCAGCTTTTCGCTTCTGGGGACGATTATCGACGCGCTTCCGACCTGAGTCGGTGGGAACTTTACGGCTTGAGGACTCGGCTTTTGACTTGCCCTTGTCCTCGTACCGCATGGCTTCCTCGCCAGTCGCGTATTTGCTGGCGACTTCCATTAGCCGGCCCATGGTCTGTATATTAGACCTAGCCAACTTGTGCTTCAGGAGTTCATACTTGCCTCCTTGGGAGAAGGCCTGGATGGCCTGTGTCTCGGATACGTCCTCAATGGAGTTTCGTAGCCGAGTCCAACGCTGGATATAGTCGCGGACCGACTCTCCTTGTGAACTATTCAGTTTACATCATGCGGTAATAACCGGAAACGTATCCAAATATGGAGTATTTGAACAACAGCGGAAGAAGTTAAGTGAGTCCCACAGCGGCGCATCAACCGCTGACCAAAAGCCAACAAAATCCCACGAGTCGATAGCCAACCAAGAAAACCAAGAAATTAGGCATCCTCGAAGTAATCCTCGACCACTGACTCACCTGCAATGATCTAGGAATATCCTAGGTGAGTACAAGAGTACTCGCAAGACTTATTCGGGCTTGATTAGATGACCTACACATACTAGTTCAGCAGCAATTAAACATGGAGCATTCCTGTTAATGGCAAACGAGGGGAAACACATGGCATTGACAAAAGAGGGCAAAAAGTTGTTCCAAAAGAGAATACAATTCAGATCTCACATGGACCCAATATCACCACGATAGTTCGACAACTATCATGCCCATTTCCTTTAGGGGGTAGCTCACGCCCCAATTCAATCAATTCTCTCGAACCGTCACTGGCAATGCAAACACCATGGGGATATCGAGTGCTCTTCACTCGGAGGTAGCTAATCCCCAAGTGACGGAGACTTGCCATTAGGTAAACCCATAACGGTGATTCACGGTGACGTCCACGCGGTGATAAGGGAAGTAACATGATGAAGTAACCTCAGGTTGGTGTGACGACAAAACTCTATGTC
>JAGXJF010000847.1:0-10293 GCA_019208055.1 Stipa capillata
TGCATGAATGTCGATCAAAACCTAACCGTTCAAATGGGGTGTTACACGCCCCCCTTCACTGCTGCAAGGAGTAGTAGCCCCTCTGTCTCGGGCGTTGGCCCCGGGTCGCCAAATACGCTCGACGGCCTAACGGTAAGCGTCGTCGGCTCAACAAATCATAAGGGTGTCGTACAGATTTCGTTGTTTGGACTCTAACATCGATGACCCGTACGTATGTTCCGCAGGTGATAACTCCGTGCCATCTGCAGACCCAAGTGCTCGGCTCGATGGTGACGGTCGCGTACGGTCGAGTCCACCCAATAACGCCGGAGAACAGGATGCACTGTGTGGATTTACCACCAAACATGGCGAGGGTGGAGTTGACTAAGGTGGTCGGCACCTTTGAGGACTTGGTTCTGAATGACCCCCCTGAAGAGGGATACGAGAAGCTAGGAGCCTGCAAGGGGTTTTTTCTTAGGTGGCCGAAGGACGTGATTAAGTTAATTGAGACCTCCAATCGTCCAGCACCTTCGCCGAGCCACACCCACAGTCCATCAGCAAGACCATCTCCTTTGGGTATTTCCGCACCTCTATCCTACAGGGATCTTGAGATGGAGCATGCCGAGGAGGCCGCGGAGCATGGCGGGGAGCATGGCATGCCTCGTGACGAAAAGGCACGAGAATTTGTAGATACGCCGCCACCCAAGCATGACGAGCAAGCCCACACGAAGTTGACTCCTAAAACACTCGTGGGCGCAGCCAAAGAAGCGATGGCCGGTCAGAGGGCCGTATCCCTGGATACGCAGCGCACGAGCAAAAAAGGGGCGAAGAAGGCACATGCTAGCACCGGTACTTACGATAGACAGGGTGGGGCAATGTTGAAGAAATCCTTAACGTACGCAGCATCTTCCCAATCAGGACAGCGAGCAACGGGTCGTCAATGGCGGCCCTATCATGTCCCGGGTCACTCGATGGTACCAAAGGATGAGTTCGACGTCCTCCCGAACGAAATGAAGATTCTGCATGAGAACGTTCGAGACATTGAATTAGGACCCGATGAAACGAATGTCTCGTATTACACGGCGAAGGTGCCAGAGGGTTTCCATTTTGTCGAGCAGTATCCCGCAGACAAGTTCTATCTGGACTTTGCGGAGATCTTCGGCATGTTCAACCTTTATCGGCTCGAAGCATCCTTCGTCAGGCTATGGGTGCTTCACCTAACCAGAGAGATCAAATGCCTGAAGATTCTCGATGTTGCAATAGCAGATCCGTTTCACATGCACGAGAACAACGTTCGCTCCCAAGAAGGTAGAGAGATTATGAAAGAATACATCGTGAGTGCGATGATAGCGCATAAGGGCAAGGACTACCTACTCGTGCCCTACAATCCCTTGTAAGTCATTCTCTACTTTGTGCTTTCGTAAATTTCTCTTTTGCTTGTGCACCTAGCCAACTTTGTGGGTTAATATTGGTTTGTTCACATGTCTGCGCAGCGACCACTGGATCCTCTTAGTGCTACTGCCGAAGGAAAGCAAGATTGTTTACTTTGATTCCATGAAGAGGGTGAAGAAAGACTACACCCTGCTCAAGAAAGTTCTGGATGATGCTCTCTTCGACTTTGCACAGAAGGGAGGAGGAGCAACTATGGTAAAAAGAAGTGGCGCTCCACGCTTTAAACACGTGACCGAATGGTGTTGCAGACAGCAGCCGGAGGGTAGTGTGACGTGTGGCTACTACGTCTGCTGCCACATGGACGACTTTGTACGGGTGCGGAACACGTTTCGCAAACATGACGACTTACGCAAGTGGAGTAATAACCTCGAGCACAAGCCATATGACTGGAAGCAAGAGTTTGCACGCCTCCAGAATGCGTTCGCGAATATCATCAACAAGGACGTCGTCTCCGATACGGGGCTTTTCTACGCCGGAACTGACCCAAGGGAGGAACACGCCGCTCGCACAAAGCAGCGAGTTCGCCAAATTCCGACCGAAGACCCATTCGCGCCCCAACATGCAGCTAGGCCCTAAAGGAGGGAAAAAAGCGTCAAGATAGGCCCTTCGAAACGGAAAAACATTGCATATGTATTGTGTTTGTGGTCGTGTATTCCCGAACTGGTCTACTTTGTACGTTTCTGGACATATTTACGTATTGGCACTTGTTACTTTCGTAGTCGGTTTGACATATGTACTTATCGTGTGCGACATCCGAGAGCGCGAGCGAGGTGGCCTTCGAAGCATACCGGGCACGTAGCATGCCGACGCAACGAGGCAACGCCGCAAGCGCTATTAGGCCACAACGGCACGCCCTAGGAGAACGCCGACTGAAGGGGTACACCCCCCTCCAGGACCCCTGCAGTACACAGGGGCCGGAGAGCGCCACAGTTCATGTGATCCTGCCGCGGCAGCGAAAATGGCTGCCGCGGCAGCAACGTGCTTGGCCCTCTCATAACAGCAGTGACGTGCGGACTGGAGAGCTCGTCACTGCTGTATATCTTACCAGTGACGGGCATAAAATGCAGCACGTCACTGGTAATTATCTTACCAGTAACGAGCTCGCATGCTCGCCCGTCACTGGTAACATAATTACCAGTGACGAGCGGAATGTCCGTCACTGGTAACCACTTACCAGTGGCGGATTACCAGTGACGGGCCTGCCCGTTCGTCACTAATGGGCATTTTAGGCCCGTCACTGGTGTCCCTTTCTGCAGTAGTGCCCTCGGAGGCGCCAAACACGATGACGGGGCAGCACAGCTGACCGATCTATTGGTTGGATAGCAGGAGGAACCACGGGCGCCAGTGGGAATGCGGGGACATGCAAACGCCCCAGATGATGCTGGACGTCGTATCTTTATTTTGTCTCTCGCGTAGTTATCTTTTTTAGCATGGTCATCTTTTATTGTACCGATACATTTCCAAACTAAAATATAAGAGTAAATTTCACTCACAAGGTAATTTTCCTGTTCCACTTATATTTGTGTCAAACAGAAAAGAATTAATGGAACATCGTCTTGTGTAGTGCCGATGTGACATCCTTTACGTAGTGCTGGTTCATTTTGATATGAACGGTGCAAAAAATGCTGGAGTGCTGCTCTTTTCGCTCACCAGGGGCCGACCTACATAGGGCCGAGTAGAGATCTAGACTCAGTCAATTTTTCAGTTTGCTGCTTTAAAGCCTAATATTTTACTAGTAATTTTCTCAGTTAGTCCAACAATAGTACGCCCATTCACTTGAGTCCCACTTATTTTTTGTGCCGGCTCTGCCCCTGTCCCTAGCTACAACAGGCATGCAAATTGCACGTGTGCCATATATTGGCGGCCCCCATCCAATAAGAATCTCGAGTCTTCCCCCGTACGCAACTAGGCAATGGGGAAGAATGTTATGATGGTCTAAAACAAGCATAATACACAATATTGGGTAATGATGGTTACTAGATGACTCACACGCTCATTCATTTTCTAAATTAGTTTATTTCAATAGATTACGACCGATATCAATATTATAGTATTACGTTTGTGTGATCGCATATATATTTACTCGTATTTGTAAAGGAAGTATTGACTCATGTTGAACAATTTAAGCACATCTCGTATGATTCAACATACATGAATATAAAATTTTGTATGTGTATACTGTCGCTTAATTTGATCTCTTTCCGGTCTGAATCCATCACATATCTGTCCTGTATCGGCATTCCGAATAAACCCGACACCATATTTGTATCTGGCTCCAAAAACAATATAGGATAGAATAAAGGTGTCCCGTTTTCACCCTTAGTTTGATTTGCAAACACTTATCGAAAGACCATGGTATGACTTTCTGTTATAATTTTATACTAATAGGGTCTCTCCGTTCGTAGAAAAAAAAGGAAAGAGAGATCAGTCGGCTCTGTCATTGTAAACCCATTGATGAAAGAATTTTCCTTATTTTTCTCCCATTGTTTTATGTCGATGTTTCTTCGTGTTAATTTATCTCAACTATTGGCCGCTTACATGTTCACAGACTTTCAATGTGTTTTGATAGATTTGTCAGTACTGTGACAACTATTGAAAAGGCCACATTTTATCAGCACAACTGCTTTTGAACCCCTTACACGTCGTCTTGATTGTCCAGCTCAACTTTGAAAACATAATGCTTTGATTAAATCAATTACTAGCTAGCACTAAATGTTTAGATAAAACATTGCTTGATACTATAGAAAAGTATAACTGTATCAGTGAAATTTCTATAGATTCAATAATGTATAACTAACCTAGTCTTATCTGGCAAGGTGTGAAACATGTTAGCTCATTTTAAATGCAAAAACCGGTTGTGGTATAGGTGAGTATCGGGTGCAATCCACCTTTTCCATACATCCCCGTGCAATTCACCATCAAAAGTCACCAAAAATTCTAAAAAAATTGCACGTATACTTGTTAATTTACTTTACCTAAATCTAAATTTCCAAGTACAGATACGAACTATGTTAGGAGTGAGGGTAACAAAGAAGAGAAATTTCTAGATTTCTAGCAGACTATCTGTGGTAGTAGTAACAAAAAGATAAAATTTTGACAACCTCTATCAGAATCTGTCTGTCAGAAATTTCTCTTCTTTATTACTCCTAACATGGGTCGTATTTGATTTTCAAATTTTAAACATAGGTGGAGTAACTCATGTGGTAGATGTACAATTTTTTTTGAATTTTTAAAGTAACTTTTGGTAGTGGATTGCACGAACATTGCACTCACTACCTCAAAAAAGACTTCTGCTACATTATCATCTCTGACGGGCACTAGAAGGCCCGTCGCTAATTAGAAGCAACACTGACGGGCGAGCTTGTGCCCGTCAGTAGTAGTGACGCACAAGACGAGACTACCAACTTCTACTGACGGGCACAATATCTGCCCGTCAGTAAAAGTGGACTCTACTGACGGAAAACTTTCACTGACGGGCGCTCCTCACGTGCCCGTCAGTGAAGATCGGATCTTCACTGACGGGCTCCGTTTTGTGCCCGTCAGTGGAATCCACTAGCAGCTCCACCGATCTTCACTGACGGGCTCCGTTTTGTGCCCGTCAGTGGAATCCACTAGCAGTCCCACCGGCCCCCTTATTTCTCTCCCCTGCCGATTTGTCCAAGAGCCACCGCTGCCCAAAGCCCCATGTTCTATTCCCCATCCTGTCGAGCTCTCCAAGAAAAACCCCACCGCCCACCACCATTCTTCAAAGCCGGCCGAGAAGCTCCCCTGCGCCGCTGCCCTTGGCTGGGTTGCCTCCGCCGGCTGGTTCGCCGCCTCTGTCGAGCACCGCCGCTGGCGAGGTCCATGAGCAGCAGATCCGCCGCCAGCAGAGGCGTGGTCCAGATCCCCCGCTAGCACCGACACCGCCGGACTCTCCCCTCCACCATCGCGACCCTCCCCCTCCATCGCGGCAACCACCGACGGCTCCAGCACCGTGCGCACCCTCCCTGCCTTTGTCCGTGCCGAGCTCATATGCGTCCAGCACCGAATCTGCGGCACCAGAGGCAGCGCTCCTAGGGTTTGCTCCACCCCAAACCCTACCGTCAGATTGCGCCGATTCCAAGGTAATCCATCCACCTGCCCCTCTCCCCTGCCGCGGGATCCCATTCGTGTGCTGGATCGGACGACAGAGAGCGCCGCGGAGCGTCAAAACCCTCTCCCCGCCGCCGCGGCGTCAGGTGAGCCGATTCGGCAGATTTCCCCTGTTTTTTTGTGTGTTTTCATGCCCATCTTTTTTTTGGGTGTTTCGTCGATCCTAGGGGGACTGTGCCTAGTTTGACTGGTTTATGGGCCTCTGCCATTAATTTCTGAAAGCATCTGGTGGTTTGGAGTCTGCAATTTCGTTTCCTTGGCTTCGCGTGGTCGCTCAAATTCTGCTGGTTTCTACAGGCGGCGTCTGCGAGCTGGTGGCATGGCGGGGTACCCGGAGGACAACCAGTATGCCATGAACGGGTACGAGGAGGAGGAGGTGGAAGAAATGGAGGAGGTCGATGAGGAGGAGGGCCACCAGGGGATGTGCAGGAAGAGGTCCCAGGGCATTCGGTGCGACTACGGCCTCCGGAGACGACGGCAGTGACGACGACGGCTACTGCACGGCGGCGGGCACGGTGAGCATCAGATCCAGCACGGCGGCGACGAGGCGAGACCTCCTGGACTCCATCGACGGCGACGAGCGCGGGAGGGACGGAGCGGCGGCGTCCACGGCTTCGACTCCCCGATTCAGGCGATGGCGACGAGCTTTTTTTTTAAATCCCATAAAACCCACCACTGACGGGCTGAATCCTCTGCCCGTCAGTGGTGATCTACCCTCTATTGACGGGTCCGCCGCCCGTCAGTGGAAGTTAGACTTCCACTGACGCGACGTTACTGACGGGCGCTAAACCCGTCAGTGGAGGGGTTTAAGCGCCCGTCAGTGGAGAGGTTTTCTGGGGTAGTGACTAGAGCTTTAGTGCACCTGATATGCCCCGGTTATACCCTTAACCATAAGCTGTGTTGTTCTATCTCGTGTCAAATTTGATAGTTAGACCTAGTCAGTTGTCACTGTCTGGACGGCTGCTACAAGTTTCAAAGCACAAGCAAGACGGGAAACAGTCAAGCATAGAACCATAAGCTGTGTTGTTCTATCTCCTATGAAGTTTGATAGTTAGACCTAACCAGTTGTCACTGTCTGGACGGCTGCTACACGTTTCAAAGCACAAGGAAGACGGGAAACATTCAAGCAGACATGTAGGAACATTCTCCATTAATTGCATCCTCGTTGTAATTACTCCACTCGTTCTCATCCTGCAAGTTGAACGTCTTTTATATCACAGTCAACTTATGCGATTCAGAAAGCAACGCAAAACAACCGAGAACGTTAGAATAATTAGCATTTTTAAGTTTATTTTAATTTTAAAATAATTCATAAAAATATTAATAATAGAAACAATCGTAACATATACCATGTTCATACTAGACATGAATACAAGTAATAAAGCAGTATAACTCATATCTAGACAACATGTACATACAAACATGGTGTAGAACAAATATAGGCTCTATTTGGTTGGGCTTTCAGCAGCTTTCTACTAGAAAAAGCTGCAGCCCAATCAAATAGCCAGCTTTTGAGTAGCTTTTGTCAATAGTGACTGTGGGTTTTGCAGTGTAAATTCAGCTGTTTAGAAAAGCTGTCTTCTCCCAGCTTTTTGCAATGTGCTGAAGCTTCGGGACTCAATTTCTAAAATGTTATAAATGGTTTCAATCAATCCTAGGCCATAAGTTCACTTTCCCATAGCCACATCAGTTTTTCCAAATAGCCAGCCAATAACAGGTTTATCAACAGCCACGACCCAACCAAATAGGCCCATTGTAATGATATGGATATGATGTTGAAGGTATACCTTCTGGCCGGAGATAATGGTGGAGAAGCTGAAGATGACAAGCCTAGAGAAGCTGCTTCATAGTTGTGGATGAACTACGTAGTCAACATACAGGAAGTAGACACAACGAGCAGTCGCACCGAGATGCTTCCCAAAATCCTTATTCGTTTTGTCCTGATCGTGTCACGGGTGTCCTAATCTTTCAATGAGAGAAGCAAATATCGATTTTGGTGGGATAACTTTGATGATCTGCCTACACCGCATGATGACATTGCGCTTTCGCTAAACCAAATCGGGAGGGTCATTGACCTTGCCGGAGGCACGATTAATCTGAACACGCGACAGTATTCCTGCAAGCAATAAAAAAAAGCAACATCAAGAGATAATAGATGAAGCTCGAAGATAGTTTAGAGGTTGAATTCCACAAAGTAGTTTCAACAGATGGTTGTCCAACAGAACTAAAAGACAATGTAGTTTGCCCTAGGAGAAAACTATGCTCGATAGAAATCCAATTGACCTAGGGGTTTGATAGTATGTATAGGAGAAGAGGGAGGGGGTTCCGCCAGCCTTGGAAAGGTATGGCCGAATCCACCTTGGAGTCCATTTCCTTTACAACTCTATACAAATTAAAGGCCCAAATTAAAGGTGCCGTAGAACCTATTCTTGCCTTGGCCGAAGCTTCTTTGAAGAGGAGGCCAAGAATTCTTCTATGTCTCTTATGGTGGCTTCAAGATTTTGAAATCATCACTTGAGTGAATTCTTGAAAGCTTGCCTTTATCATCTCCATTCTTGCCGTTCGTGCTCAAATCTTTGTCTTTCATGTCCATGCAAGGTCCTTGGTTCCTTAGTAACTTAAGAGCGTCTGATTTAGGCAGCATCATATTCATAGTAATATTATGTGCAGACCGAGAAATAAAAGTACTTGATAAGTAAGGTGTCGTGCACGAGCTCGAGTTAATGGTCCTTATATCTCTGGTACTTGAGAGGTAATAGCTTGTGTAGGTGTAGCGGCCGTGGGTGTAACTGAAGAACGGATGTCCTCATCATCTTCCCCTTCTTGAATTGTAGTTCTCCTCGACAGTAGCTCATCTTCTTCACCCAAATAAGCCTTCAACTTTGTAGTGTAAAGGTGAGACTAACCCTAAACTTTGTAGGCAGCTCAAGCTTATATGCACTTTCATTTATTTTCTCTAGCAGTTTAAATGGTACATCAGCAGCAATTTTGACTTGTGCAAATCAAGGAACCTATCTTTTCTCAAATGCAACCAAATAAGATCACTAGTTCAAAAGTAACATATTTCCTTCCCTAGTCACCAACAATTTTATATGTAGCATCTATGCGCTCTATATTCTCTTTTGTCGTCTCATGAATTTTTATTATCAGTTCAGCACATTGTTTAGCATCAAGATTAACTTTCTTCGAACATAGAAGAGGTAACAAATCTATTGGTGCACGAGGAGTAAATCCTTACATGATCTCAAAGGGGCACATCTCAGTGGTAGAATGCAGTGAACAATTGTAAGCAAATTCTATATGAGGTAGACATTCTTCCCACAATTCTAAATTCTTTTTCAGAACAACCCTAAGCATAGTAGACAAAGTTCTATTAACTACTTTAGTCTGATCATTAGTTTAGGGGTGACAAGTAGTACTAAACAATAATTTAGCCATAGTTTGGCCCATCTTCAAAAGTGGCTAAGGAATTTAGTATCACGCTCTAAAACAATTCTATTGGGTATGTCATGCAAGCAAACAATCTTACGAAAGAAAAAATAATCAATATCTGTAGCAGCATCGCTTTTGTGACATGGTATAAAGTGTGCCATCTTAGAAAATCACAGGCAACTCTCCCCTTTGTGTCCTCCCCTTTGTCCTAGGCTGCTCTAAAACATAGTCCATAGAAATGTCCTCCCAAGGTATGCTAGGAACAGGAAGAGGCATATATAAACCATGAGGATTAAGTCGCGACTTAGCTTTTTGGCATGTAATGCAGTGAGAAAATCTCTCAACATTCCGTGTCATCTTCGGCCAAAAGAAAGATTTAGCAAGAACATCCTCTATCTTCTTCACATTGAAGTGCAATATAGGTATCGTAGTGGCTGTCGTGGTACCTTGTTTCAGCAGCTCCTGAGGCTCTTGTGTTGGTGTGGTGCTATCCAATGGTGTCGGTGGTAGTGCATGTGTCAATGGCAACCCATTGAGCTCAGCCGCCAAAGGGGAGTCATTGCAGCATTGAGGTAGTCGTGGGTGGAGCAGCCCTCGCATCACTGCCGTGTGGCACGACCTCCAGCATACTTCTGCGGCTCCCGCTATCGACCAGTAGCTCATACCGCACACTGCAAGCACGTCATGCCCGCATCCTTAAACCCATGACCCATATTTTGAAAACAAAGCAAGGCTAACCAAGGTGTGGCTTAAACCAAATTGTGTCCATGACCGAGGATGTGGCTATTCAAATAGATTTTTAACACTCTGCAGAGGTGGTACAGCTTTACCCACATGATGTGATTCTCCCTTATTGCCAGGGTCCGGTGAGTATGCTTTACGAGGTGTACCGGCGGGATTACACGACGAGACTTTTCCTCCATCTAGCCCTAACGACGAACCCGCCAGATGAGCCATTCTCGCACTACTTGTTGAACCACGCCACAATGCAGACCCGTCTTTGTGTCGAACAACTTCCTACGCTAAACTGAAGGCTCTCTGGAGTCTACCCACTCTTTGTACTTTCTACCTTTCGCCTGTGGGTTCGTACGCTAGTACCAATAAGAATACTTGGCCAAGTCCTTCCCATAAAGGACATGTGGACGTACGATGTAAACTTGGCCAAGTGGCACTTAGATTCGGTCCTTAAGTGATCCAAGCAAGACTCTGATAAATCCCAAGTCACACAGGACTGGATTACTAACAATGCCACATAAGGCATCCTCAAATTGGCAACCTTCCTCCAAACACCATCTT
>JAGXJF010000848.1:0-103904 GCA_019208055.1 Stipa capillata
CCTGTGCTGTTCACCTGTCACACAGCTAGCTTATCCTTGCAACTAGCTAAGACTTAATTTGATAAACTAAGTTAAAAGAAGTAAATTTAATTAGCCTCCTATTCACCCCCCTCTTGTCGGCACCTTCGGTCCTTTCACAAGGCACATGAGGCAGGTGAGAACAAACAAGTATCAAAACAGCAACTCTACGACTGAAATTGCAATAATACTAGTTGTTCTTTAAAACTTAACAACATAATTCACACAAAGAATTGATTACATAGCGGAAGATTTAACATGGCTAAGAAGCCAAAAAGGTACGGCCAAAAGATGATAGCAAAACAAACCAAGCTGCCGAACCCTGGGCAGGACCACTTCCTAGGATTCCCAGCGACTGGTTGTCGTGGGTGTTGATCTCTACATAGTTAACCATCCGTTGAGGAGATGATTTCCTCTGCACAAAATTATCAATAACTGCAAGGTGAGTACAAAAATGGTACTCCACAAGAATTACAAGGGAAATTAGTAATAGATGCAACGGGTTTCAATAAGGGGCTAATTGTGTACTATTTTGCGGAAAGCTAATTATTCATTTGACAATACTTTTTAAGTAGAATAAAATCGACTACCGGATTGCTTTTAAAGGAGATGAGTTGAATCTTCACGATGAAATCTATTGCAGACCACCATACACCTAAACTCTTGATTCTTCCTCAACCACCAGGGAGGAAGTAATCACTAACTCCTCGGCCTTAGAGTTGGTATGTCTTAAAGTGTCGTTGTAGTTTTCTAATTCGATCTGGATTCTTACCAAGCTGTCCATAACCGCGGACACGGCTATTCGAATAGTTCAAACCCTGCAAGGGTGTACATCTTTACCTACACGTATCAATCGACTCTTAATGCTAGGCGACCTTTACAATGTTTTTGACTTAAGTATGAACCGCCCTAATGGGCTAATCCGTGTACACCAGTCCGACCGGTACCCCGACACGGTCTCAAAAGTTGTAGCAGGTGATACATTCTCGGTCCCGGACTGTGTGTAACCCTTACACCTATATTGAGGCACCACGTCACATCATTTTTTAGTCAACCACATCACATCATTTTTCAGTCACCCAGTGAATGGAAATGGCAAACTATGCAGCTCATAACACAAGTCTAGACAAATTATTCAGTCGTAGGTGGCCCGTTATAACACCCGTGTAGAAGTACGCAAATCTTGGTTCAAAAGGACACCGAGAACTGGTCCATGTGGGAAAAACGAAATAACCCACCGTGCTCCCAGCCATGGCCTCTCTTCTAAACTCGATCATTATTAATCAAGTTCATTAGTTACTTCCTGGTGAACACCCACCTACCACTTAACCCACCCAGAGTGTTGTGTCTTGTCTGCCATCCAAGGAATTACAACTTCTACAAGTCTAAGCATGTCTAAGTATCGTTAACCATATAAGTAATTTAGAAGCAACAACTATACTACTCTAAATAGGTTAGGGTGTGGTGGGTTGATTGAGCGACAAAGTAAGTTATGCAAGGAATAAAGTTAGCACTTAACAGAAAGTATAAGTTGAATGCATGCGATAGGGTTTTGGAAACAATTAATAATTTGCAAATAGTAGGATGGTCACAAAATATTCAAAGGGTTGCTTGCCTTGTGGTTCGGCTATTAAATCTTGTTCTTGCTCGGGATTATACGCTTCCGAATCCTCCGGCTGTATCGGGAAGAATGAAAACACCAGAAAAAGGAGATGCAATAATAAATATCACAATGATGAACATCAACATGATATGAAATGCATGTTGTAGCATAGAGGATTCAAAATGAAGACTAATGCAAATGGAATCGATCTAATCGGAGTTCGGACGCTCGAGATATCACGATCCGACGACCTCCGACTAATTGGAAAACCCTAATTTGAGTTTTTAGCCATTTACATTTTTCCTACAGTGCAAACATGTATGAAAATGACATATTTGAGTAGATCTCTTTTTTCTGAACATTTTAATATATTATTTTCATTTTTTTCATTAAAAATGAATTTTCTATGAATTTTCTAAGATTTAATCAATTTAAATAACCTTTTTGTATTTTTCTCAGTAAAAATAAATAGTAATAAGAATTTTTATTACTTACCTCAATTTTAGCCTTAGAGAATGACATGTGGGCCCCATTGATGCGGAGCATCCCATGGATAACACGTCATCAAGCTATTCAACTTCAAGTGACACGTGTATGGATCCATATGTTGATAAGACATGGCATGAAAAGGTGAATCTTCTCCTTTACGCGTGTCCATCTAATCCTACCTTGAATAGTATGCTACCTAATGCCTTGACTCTATGCTTGCCAAGGTACGAAGGACCGATTAAGGTGGGAGGCAAAGGAAGAAAGAGAGAGGCTCCAAGTACCAAGCCAGCCATGCCCGGACTGCTACCTCGGACCCTCCAGACATGCACTGAAGATGAAGGCCCAGACTATCCGGCTGAGGCCTAGAAGTCCCGGACCTCCCACTCGGACACTCCAGATGAGGGTCCGGATCTTCTCTGGAAGTCCCGGAGGTCAGCCCGGACCCTCCGGGTACCCGGACTATCCGGCCCCAATCCGGACAGTCCAGATCTGCCTGCGCGCAGAAAATGGGCCAAGGCCCATGTATCTCTTAAGTGGAGGATTAAACCTATAAATACCGTACCCCCACTAATTAGGGTTTTTAGACTTGTTGTTTAGAACATAGTTGAGCTTTGCTCCTAATCTAGGTTTTTCATCCCTCTAGGTTTGGAGTTCCACCATTAGGCCTTGCTTTCCCTTGTGGATAGTACGGGTCGGCGTGTGCCTTCGAGTGGTAAATGTGGCATTCAATCAAGAGGATTGTTGATTTCGTTCCTAGTTCCCAAAGGCTTTTCAATTGGGGTTTGTTGTTGGGGTGAGATTCCAATTAGGCTTTCCTGGTTATCCAATCCAATCTGTGAAGATCGGGAGCCACCGTATCAACTTATACCTGGTGGAACTCCAAACCTAGAGGGATGAAAACCCTAGATTAGGAGCAAAGCTCAACTATGTTCTAAACAACAAGTCAAAATACCCTAATTAGTGGGGGTACGGTATTTATAGGTTTAACCCTCCACTTAAGAGATACATGGGTCTTGGCCCGTTTTCTGCGCGCAGGCATATCCGGAATGTTCGGATTGGGGCCGGACAGTCCGGGTACCCGGAGGGTGTCCGGGCTGACCTCCGGGACTGCTAGAGAAGATCCGGACCCTCATCCGGAGTGTCCAGGTGGGAGGTCCGGGACTTCCAAAGAAGATCCGGACCTTCATCCGGAGTGTCCAGATGGAAGGTCCGGCCAAATCCGGAGGGTCCGTGCCTCAGCCAGATAGTCCGGGTCTTCATCTTCAGTGCACGTCCAGAGGGTCCGAGGCAGCAGTCCGGGCGTGGCTGGGCTTGGTACTTGGAGCCTCTCTCTTGCTTCCTTTGCCTCCCACCTTGTTCGGTCCTTTGTACCTTGGCAAGCATAGAGTCAATGCATTAGGTAGCATACTATTCAAGGCAGGATTAGATGGACACGTGTAAAGAAGATTCACCTTTTCATGCCATGTCTTAGCAACATATGGGTCCATACACGTGTCACTTGAAGTTGAATAGCTTGATGACATGTTATCCATGGGATGCTCCACATCATTCCCACCTTCTTTAAAATGAGTCGACCTCGACTCCATTCCTTGAAGTCCAAAGAATGGTGATGTCCATGCTTTCTCCCATGGATGCCTTATGCCTTCTTCATCCTTGATGTTGGTACTCCATAAAGCTCTTTCTCCTTCTAGGATGTACAACAAGCTAATAATGAAAGTGAAACAACACCCAAAGAGTAGTCAAATCTTCAAATTCATCTTATGATTGTTTAAAGAGAAGGAATTCACCTTGATGAGGTTCCTTTGTGCTCTCCTTAACATATCTTGTCATCCTGGGGTGTTTGGCTCGAACAATTCATGAGAGTTAAAGCTGAAATAGCTCTCTTCAGCTCCTTTGGTCAACTCATGTTGTTCGGCAGTTGCTATGTAGACCTTGTTTCCTGCACCATCACAAAATGTATAGCAAATATAATGTGTATGCATGGTATATGTATACGTCATCCATCATGACATGTCCCTTGTTTTGTTCAACACTAAAAGTGCTAAAGATGCATGGCAAATATGCAGCGCGTATCTCTTTACTCATGGCATCCCTAGTGCTATGCATCATGGTTTCCCTAATGTTATATGTGTTCTTTATATTTTCCTCATCATGCTCCCACACATGGTCCAAATTGTACAAACATTTTATATGCGCTTGACTACTGCAGATTGACCCTCTGCTGAACCCCCTCCACTGACGGGCACACACCGGACCGTCGTTGGAGGGGATCACCACTGACGGGCACCTAGCGGCTCGTCAGTAGAGGCGACTGGCAGGCCGGAAGGGAGGACCTCCACTGACGGGCCAGTAAGCCGACCGTCAGTGGAGATGCAACCACGGTGCCATAGATGACGGGTTGTCTCCACTGATGGGCAGGACTTATGAGCCCGTCAGCGGAGATGTGGTCTCCACTGACGGGCGCTGTTTCCGTCCGTCAGTGGTGATACCTCCAGGGCTGACTGGGCAGGTGGGTGAACCACTGACGGGCTCTGTTTGTGTTCCCGTCAGTGATAACCTGGCTATATAAAACCAGAGGTGGCGCTCGCTGCTGGCTAGTGCTCGCGCGCCCAATGGCCAGCAGCGAGCACCGCCGCCGCCGCCACCCCCCACGCACAAACACTCCCCTCTCCCCAACCCTCCTCCTCTCCCTCTTTTCTTCCTCCCCAAAATCAACAAACCCACAAACACTCTCCTCTCCCCAACCCTCCTCCTCTCCCTTCTTTCTTCCTCCCCAAACTCAACAAGAGCTCTCTAGATCTAAATCTCTCTTCCTCCCCAAACCCTCCCCTTTCTCCACCTATTTCTAGATCTCTCTCTCTCCAACCCAACAAGATCTCTCATCTCTCCCTCCACCTCTCACTCTCTCCATAGATCTCTCTTTCCTCCCCGGAGTTCCATTCCCTCACCGAAAAGATAGGTAATAATGCTCTCTTTGGATGAATGAGATACAAAAGTGTTCTTTTCATCTTCTATATGTATTTGATGTGATTGCCGGCCATCTCATGTCGTAGGGATTGATCGATGGATCGCAGTTGGATGTACGAGAACCGGGCGATAGAGAGTTGGGCTATGGCTTTGAATGAGTTTCTTGATGTCGCCGAGTGAGATATGAGGAGAAAAGGTGGCACGAAGATTTGTTGTCCATGTTGCGATTGCAAAAATTTGGTAATGTTCGATACGAGAGGGAGGGTGACGGTACACCTGGCGCTTAAGGGTTTCATGTCAGGTTATACACGTTGGATATGTCACGGTGAGGAGGAGGAAGATCAAGTGTTACAGTAGGACGCCGAACACGGAGAGGACGAAGAAGACGAGGGGAGTTTCGAACCTGACGCCGAAGAAGAAACAGGGAACAATTTGGCCAATATGGTGCAGGACGTTCACATGGTGGAGCAGGTGGTGATAGATCTTGGGGATGAAAGAGAGGCTGCTAAGTTCACGAGACTAGTTGAAGACTCGCAAACCCCGTTGTATACCGGTTCCGATCCAGAGCACACGCATCTGTCGGTCACGCTGGAACTTCTAAGGATCAAGGCAGCCCATAATTGTCCGGACGAAGGTTTCGATGAGACATTGGCTTATCTTGCAAAAGTTTTTCCCAAAAACAACTTGTTGCCTACGAGCACCGATGAAGCTAAGAAGGTTGTCTGCCCTCTTGGATTGGACGTGCAGAGGTTCCATGCGTGTTTGAATGACTGCTTTATTTACCGCAAGGAGCACAAGAAGTTGTACAAGTGTCCTACGTGCAACACATCCAGATTCAAGCGGGGTAGAAACTCCGGCAAAGGTTGTATGGTATCTTCCAGTCCTTCCCTGTTTGAAGCGTTTATTCACTAACAAGAAGGAGGCAAAGCTGATACGTTGGCATGCCAAGGGGCGAAAAACTGATGATGGCGTGATGAGACACCCTACCGATGCTTCGTAGTGGCGGGCAATCGACGCCCAGTACGATGATTTCAGAAAAGATCTGAGGAATATCAGGTTCGGTATGAATACGAACGGAATCAATCCGTTCGGCAACATGAGCAGCAGACATAGCACTTGGCCCGTGGTTCTATAGATGTACAACCTTCCTCCATGGCCGTGCATGAAGCAAAAGTATATACACCTCTCTATTCTCATTCAAGGGCCGAAGCAACCTGGGAACGATCTGAACGTGTATCAACAGCTGTTGTTCGAAGAACTAGCTACACTATGGGAACCAGGGGCCCAGGTCTGGGATGCTGACCAAGAAGAATATTTCAATCTGAAAGCGCTGTTGTTCACGACAGTCCAAGACTATCCCGTGTACGGATATCAATCCTGCCAGTGTGTTCATGGATACAAAGGATGTGTTAAGTGTTTGGAGTTTACAACAAGTTTACACTTAAAGGGCTCTAAAAAAATCATGTTCATGGGCCACTGAAGGTGGCTGAAACAAAATGACCCATGGAGGCAAGTGAAGGAATTGTTTGATAATACTGTTGAGATCCGTTCGGCGCCCCGGGAGAAGACAGGTGTAGAAATCTATGACATCGTGAACACAATGCCCCCTGTTACGCCAGGTAAGACACAACCGCATGTTCCCATGCAGGACGGCGTCTGGAAAAGGAAATCCGTATTTTGGGATTTGCCTTATTGGAGATTCCTAAGCACACGTCACAGCATAGATGTCATGCATGTTGAAAAAAATATGTGTGACAGCTTGCTTGGTATCCTGCTCAACATGTTAGACAAGACAAAAGATGGACCGAAGGAACGAGCTGACATGGAATTCTTGGGTATAAGAAAGAAGCTGTGGGCAACCAAGCAAATGACTAAGTTGGGCACGGGTGCAGTCAGAATCAAGACGGACTGTCCCGCTGCTTGTTACACCCTGAGCAAAAAAGAGATCGTTAGCTTTTTGGAGTGCCTCCAAGGTGTCAAAGTTTTTTCCGGTTACTCGGCAAACATCGGGAGAATAGTTGACATGAAGACTCGCCGAGTAATTGGTATGAAGTCTCATGATTGTCATGTGATGATCACGCAGATACTTCCTATTGTAATTAGAGGTCCCACGGAGCCAGAGGTCCGCAGGACAATCTTGAATCTTTGTAACTTTTTCAACACGATATCTCAGAAGTCGATCTCGGTTTCACGTTGCCATAAACTGCAAGAGGAGATCATTATCATACTATGCAAACTTGAGATGTACTTCCCTCCAGCATTCTTCGATATCATGGTACATCTCATGATCCATATCGTCCCGGAGATACTGGACCTAGGTCCCGTATTTCTACACAACATGTACCCCTTGGAAAGGTATAATGGGGTTGTGAAGCACTACGTTGTAACAGGTCACAACCGGAAGGTAGCATCATCCAAGGCTATGTTGCCAAAGAGTGTGTCGAGTTCTGCACGGATTACTTGGCTGATCAAACGTCTATCGGTGTTCCTGTTTCATGCCACACGGGCAGGCTCGATGGTGAAGGCCATGCACGTGGACAAAAGGCTTTACATGTCTATACTTCAGTACCGAATAGATCAGGTGACTACGACTGAGCACATCTCGTGGTGTTGCAACACCTGACTGTGGTGCATCCCTATCTTTGGATGCACATGGTAAAGGTAAAAAAAGAAAACCCGAAAAAAGGGAGAAGCGTGGCTCTCGAAAGAGCACAATGCAAAGTTCGCAAACTGGCTAAAGAACTACTGGTATGAAAGGCCTCCGACAAATGATGAAGAAGAGACGGTCAAAATGTTGTCACAAGAACCTGCGAGCAAAGTCCTGACATTTCAAGCATATGATATCAACGGATACACATTCTATACAGAGGCTCAAGACAGAAAAAGTACGTATCAGAACAGTGGGGTGACGATAGAGGCTAAAGTCGGTAACCGTAAGGACATATACTACGGCGTTATCGAAGAGATTTGGGAACTGGACTACACCGTCACAAAGATCCCCATGTTTCGTGTCAGATGGGCAAAAAATATCCATATCGACGATGACAAATTCACTACCGTGATTTTACCTCCCCCGACATCTATTGACTCAACACAAGTCAAAGTAATCAGTGCCAAAGATGAGCCATGGGCATTATCTAAACAGATCTCGCAAGTCTTCTACATAAAAGACCGGAAGGAAAAGAAGCGCCATGTCGTCAGAAAAGGGAAAAGGAGTATTGTCGGAGTCGATGGTGTAGTTGACGAAGAGGACTATGACCAATTCGATGACCCGGACTCCGAGCCAGAAGCTGTTGATAAATGCCCTACAAAAAGGAGCAAAGCTACAAAGGATGCTGAGCCCTACATAAGACGCAGTCACACCGAAGGACTAACGTATACCACCAAGAAGATCACTATTCATGAGAAGATTCTCGAAGACGACGAAACCTAGCGAGCTATGTGTGTATGTATAATAATGTCTTGGTTTGGATGATTTCATATTGTGTGTACCGTATGTGTGTACGTGTGTATGTGTAATATTGTTGACTCACGCTAAATGACAAACCCTAACCCTAACAAATAGAGGACAAGCCCTAACCCGCGCTAACAGACGACATAACCCTAAAACCCAAACCCAAAATACCCAAAAACCCTAACCCAAAAACCCAAAAACCCAAAAACCCTAACCATGTGTTCAAAAAATACCCTAAAACCCTAACCCTAACAACAAATCCTGTCCTAAAACCTAAAACTAAACAAAACCCACACTCCACTGACGGGCCAATACAGGGAGCCCGTTAGTAGTAATGTCTCCACTGACGAGCGTAGACAAGAAGACCGTCAGTGGTAACCCCAACCCTAACCCTAGCGAAACCCATTCCACTGACCGGCGAAGTTAGGGGCCCGTCAGTAGAGATACTCTCCACTGATGGGCGTAGACAAGGGACCGTCAGTGGTAACCATAACCCTAACCCTAGCGAAACCCATTCCACTGACGGGCGAAGTTAGGTGCCCGTCAGTGGAGATACTCTCCACTGCCGGTTGCATTTCCACTGACGGTCCATATATGGGCACCCGTCAGTGGTAAGACAAATCGTATATAAGCCAGCGCGGGACTTGGCGAAATTTTCGCCAAGTCCCGCGCGTTCATTCGAACCAGCTGCGAGACCTACGCTGCCCCAACGCCGCCAGGCTGCTCCGCCGCCCCCTCTGGCCCCGCCGCCTCCTCCGGCACCTCCTCCGGCCCCGCCGGCCCCTCCGCGCCCTCTGGCCCCGAGGCCCCCGCCGTCGCCCCCCTCCGGCCCTGCCGCCCCCTCCGGCGCCCCCTCCGGCCCTACCGGCCCCGAGGCCCCCGCCGCCGCCCCCTCCAGCCCCGCCGCCCCCTCGGGCGCCCCCTCCGGCCTCGCCGTCCCTCTCTACCTCCCTCGTTGGCCTGCACCGAGAGCCCCTCCACTACCCGTCTCCCTCCCTCACTGCATCACTGCCGAAGGTAAAACAAAATGTATTTCTCCGATTGATTGTACAAAGATATTGATGTATATATATGTACAAAGATTGGGATGCACAAAAATGTTGGTGTATATATGTTAAAATTAATGTATATTTGTGCTATTTAGCTGAGGCAAAATTTTGATATTGATGTATATATATGTGTATGCAATGATGATGATCAATTGATTAGATGAAGATAAATTTTTTCTGAATTGGGTTTGCAAGTATGATTAGAGATATGTATGAATTGTGTTTGCTTGTTAATTTCTGATTTTGAGCTACTAGTACTCCACTATATATATATGTGCCATGGCTATTGTGTTTGTGTGAACACCATTGGAGTGACAGCAAAGAGGTTCCTCCTTCCTTGCAAGTTTACAGAGGAAGGGGAAGTTATTGTCTTCAAGGATTTGCTCTAGTGGTGTCGTAGGAACTTATAGATGTAGTAACACGTTCGGTTGATGCCTCTCATTTCTGTTCTGTTTATGCTTTGTTAGTATTCTTTTCGTATGGGAGTTGTGCTCTGTTGAATTTCTACACTCGTATCATTCACTAGGAATAGCTTTTCAACGGAACTAGTTTTGTTGCAATGTTGAGAGAGAAACATACGATACTAGACTAAAGAATAGACATTTACTTAACCTCTAATTTATGTATGCTGGATGCAATACTAACTAGCAACTATTGTTGCTTTCCTCTGAATTGATTGGTGATAGCTTATTACTTTTGTATCCTGATAGATTTGCTTGCAGGACAAGTTGCAGAGCTTGGCGGGTCAGCACGTTGAAAAGGATTAGAACAAAGAAAAGGATTATCTTTTCTTTTCAGCCCCACAAGATAATCCAAGTAATATACATATGTTATGCTTTCTTTAAAGGATCAGAACTCGTTGATGGGTTGTATTGATCATGTTGTATTCAGTTTTGATATGTAAAAAAGAAAAACTCTTCAGCTCTCGCTGTTTGTTGATTTTGTTGTAATTTAGTTGAAGGGCAACATTAAAATGTTCAGTTCAACTGCCGGATATGAATATGCTATATGACTATATCTATGGTGTAAGATTTATTAGTTCAAGTCTTTTAGTTATTGTTGTGACTTCAATTTAGATGCATTGTGGCTCCTGTTGTATGTTAGTGTTGTGACCCTAACCCTAAAGGCTTTACTTAATCAATTTCAGCTCTGACTTCCAATGCCCTAATGCCTCTCCTATTTAGATGCATGGATTTGGTAGGGCATAAATCCTAATATTGCTTCCTATTGTTGATAAGTTGCCTTGTAGGGTTGTTAATTTAGATTACAGTAATGGTGGTTTAGGAAGATGTATATTGGTCTTCAGATTCCGTTTACATGCCCTCTTGGTTTTTTTAGGAATTAACGAATCCCGGTTCTAAAATGGCCGCCAGTACTACTCCCGCTGGGTCGCCGACCCGAGAACTAGAGCCCGTTTATGACAGCACGGCCCCCCTTGACGTGGCGGCACCGATCGACACCCTGACCCTGGAGGCACCCAAGCAAGCTGCCTCCGAGCTGGCCAAGGAGCCTGCTCCCGAGCCGGCCAGGGAGCCTGCTTCCGAGCCGGCAAGGAGCCTGCTTTCGAGGCGGCCGTCACAGCTGGCCAAGAGCAACCTGCCTCGGACTCCAGCTCCTCCAACGATGACTCTGGCTCTGAGTCAGGTTCTGAAGAGGATGAGGCACCTGAGGAGGAAGTAGCGCCTATGGCCCCGACCAGGTCTCAGAAAAGGAGAAAAGACAACCAGTTGCCGAACAAGACGTATATCATCACTCGAGTCAACGATGTCAAAGATGTTCCAGTGAGTCCACATAAGGCCGCCCGGACCTTTAGCAAGCCTGCGGGTGCATAGTCCGCGAACAAGTTAAGATCACATGCAAAGAGTTCAACCATTTGTCTAAGTCAACCAGAGATGCTCTCTTGAGGAAACTGTGGGACAAGTACCAGATTCCTGCCGCCGACAAGGATAGAGTCGAAGTGCAAGCCCTTTGTATCATGGCTAGGGCTTTGAAAACTTGGTGATACGATGCACAGAAAGTCGTGGACGAGGATTGGGATACTAAAATTAGTAAAAGATGGTCGAAGATACAAAAGGAAGACTGGGAGCAATCGTTGCTCAAATAAGGAGTCCAGAATTCCAGGAGAGGAGTCGCTGGGGGAAGGAGCTACGCTCCAAGAACACATTAGATCACAAGCTCGGCGGCTGTGGATACCTAGGGAAGAGACCAAAGTGGGCCAGAAAGGACGCCAAACTAGCCGGGGCTGGGAAAGCACCTCCTTTCGCGCATCTCCGGGAGCCACACGCCAGGGAGTACATGAGGGCGCACACAAGCTCTAACCCTGTGACGGGGTCACCAATTATAGAGTCCGAGGAACTCCAGGAGGTGGCCAACCGGCTGGTAACGTCTCAACTTAGTTTCTATTCTTACGTAATTACGTTGCATCCAAATACGCTATCTTCTCATCAAGTAATATAACTTGCAGATAGAACTGAGCCAGCAGCCTGGAAGCTCACAGGACTCCGTCACGAGCTTCCTGAGGTGGAACGATGATGTGGCGAAGGCTCGACAAAAACTGGAGCATCGGGACTGTGTAGTAGGCGTCGGGGATGGCGTTAAATGGGACAAAGTATTTCCCCGAAACCCCGAGGGTCGCCGCCGCCCAAGGAGAGATAGTCAGGAGTACATGGAAAATTTGCGGGAGCAAATGCGGGAGATTGCCAAGCAGACATGGGTATGTATGCAAGTGCTCGCAGCGCAAGGCGGTCCGACCATGCTTCCCGTGAACCAGCCGTCTGGATGGAGTAGCTGCGCATCCGCCTCGGACGGTGGCCCCGACTCGCATAATCCCGTCGACAGCATCACCGTAAGTTTCATCCGCTAAACGAATCATTATAGTAAATCATGATTCCATTGTCCTGACTCCAATGAGGACGGCACATCTATCCTCTGTTTCACAGGAAGCCACTAGATGCACACTCACGGTGCAAATTTCTGGCATGAAGGTCAAGGTTGCGCACGGCCAGGTTTTCCCAACGCCGGAAGGGGCAATCATGCATTGTGTTCCTATGCGGGAGCACCATGTGAAGGTGTAGGTGGACGTCGTCCTCAATGACTACAATGATGTGTTAGTCCCAGTCCCTCCTGAAGTGGAACTGACGAAGCTAGGGCAGTGCAAGAACTACTTCATCCAGTGGCCGAAGAGCCAAATTATTTTATTTGCGGCGGGTCCTCACACGGCCCCCTCTCCTCGCACGACCCCCTCTCCATCAGTCGGACGATCTCCGCTGGGACTCAGCCAAATGCCTCCGTCGTTTAAAGACCTGGAAGACCATCTTGTCGTGGACCAGTGCATGGAGCCGGTTTTCCAGTCCCCGGAGGCGCCGGAGGAACCCAATAACGATCCACCGGAAAGGCGCTCCGAGGCTCAAGGCGACCGGCTGGATCAACCAAGAGGGAAGATTATCTCTCCCGCCACACTAGCCGGAACACTGGAAGCAGCGATGGCGGCAGGCAAGAGTCCTGAGCCGCTACGCAGGAGGAAGAAAGGAAAAAAGAGACGGGCCAGCACCGGCGAGAAGGAAAGGAAGGAGCAAAAGCAGATGAAGAAATCCTTATCCTTCTCAACATCGTCATCCAAATTATCTACATGGTGCATGGGTCTCTGGCGAGATATTTTCTATCCAGGTCAAGACTTGCTCCCGCAAGATGAGTTGGACAATCTTTCAGAGGACATGAAGGCACTGCATGAAGATTACCTAAAGATGTCCAGAGATCCGCAAACATTTTGCCAATATTGGAAGGTCAAGTTGCCAAGAGATTTCAACTTCTTCATGGAGAACGACCAGGACACCTTCGACATCAACTTTGAGGACCTCTTCAACATGTACAACCTCTATAGGCTCGACACCACGATGGTTAGGCTATGGGCTCTCTACCAAGCCCAAGAGTGCAGACGTCTACGCGAGTCCAATATTGGAATAATCAATCCGATATGCATGAACGAAGGCTATGCTGCGACCCCGGACGGTCGAGTCTTTCTGGAAGAATACCTTACGCGTGCGTTCGTCGTTCATAAGGACAAGGACTACCTACTAGCCCCCTACAACCCTCCGTAAGTCCTTAAGTTAGCACTGTGGGAATTTTTTTGTTTTTTACGTACGTATCTCCGCCTGCTTACGTTCATTTGTTCACATTGACACAGCGACCACTGGGTCCTCATTGTGATTATTCCAAGCTGGGCCAAGGCATTTTACTTTGACTCCGACGAGAAAAAGAGATCGGACTTCGGCAATATCACTAATATTTTGGATACAGCTTTTTTCAAAGCCAAGTTCTCGGGACATAGTAGAATACCTTCAAAAGCGACAAGAATGGTACACCATTACAAGTTCTCTTGTAGAGTTCAGCTTGAAAATAGCGTGACATGTGGGTACTACATCTGTGCCCATATGGACTGCTTTGTCCGGTACAAGAACAAGCATTGGAAAGATATGAAAGAACTGAAGGCTTGGAGTGAGCTGGGAAATCACTTGTACGACTGGCGTCAGGACTTTGCCCACATCCAAAGAGTCTTTGCCAAAGTCATCAACCTTGAAGTCATCAATCCAATGGGTGAATTCTACGCCGGCCCCCAATTTCCAAAGCCAAACTTAAGCAAGAATCGATAGATTAGTTGTTTTTAAAATTGAAGAATAGTTGTTTCATACTTGTGATCAATGGATTAGAGGTGAAGTGTTATGTGATTACGAATGTGTTATGTCAACTGTTATGTGTGATTACGAATGTGTTATGTGATTATGAGATTTGACTACGTGATTATGAGTTCTGACATGTGACTATGTGCCGAAGGCCCATTCTAAAATTTGTGAAAAATAAATAATTGCTATAGCCTGTGATTATGAATAATGTAATTGCTATAGCCTGTGATTATGAATAATTAACTGTGATTGTGAGGTATCACAGGACCTCTACTGACAGGCACTTACAGAACGCCCATCAGTGAAAAGGCCCAACCACTGACGGTCAGTAAAAGGGAGCCCGTCAGTGGTGACACCTCCAGGCGCCTCCCACGAGGGGTCTCCTCTGACGGGCGGTGTGTGACCGTCAGTAGTAATAAGCACTACTGACGGTCGGGCCACCCGTCAATGGAGGGCACCCCTCCACTGACATTCCCAGGCTGACGGGCCCCCGGGCCGTCAGCGGAGGGGGTTTCCGGCCCGTCAGTAGAGGCCCTTTCTGCAGTAATTATAATTTGTTGTGTACAATACTAGTCGAATTTAAAGTGTATGGTGGATATGATAAATCAAAGTTGATGTCCACGACACCTCTAATCATGTTGTCCATGTTGTGCAAGCAAGTCATACGAGCATATTTCACATTCATTTTATCAAATTCTCCTATGGTGTATGAGAAAGTTTTAGGGACCTTCCTATTTTCAAGCATATTATCCTTGTTGCAAACAAATCTTCGGAAAGAGCAAGTGGTCAACATATTTGTTGCAAGAAAAGGAGAAGTTTGACAATGTTCATTATATGGCTCATTGAAGATATGGACATAGTTGCAAGAAATCTTTTTGAAAGAACAAGTAGTCATCATGTTTCTTGCAATACAAATGGCATCATGGTCAATTGGCCAGTTAAATTGTTCATGGCATGGCATATAAGATGGATTGCCCAAAGTATGCAACTTCAACATGGCAATTTTATTACAAATGATACTCATGTCGCACACCATAAATTTCTCATCTAGGGCATATTCACCAATCAAATGGAACTTGTAATGGTAAGCATAGGTTCTATTAAAAGATTTCAAGGATGTAATTTCGAAAATCTTATCCATAGCACTAGACAAAGTAATGGGATTATCAAACATGACATATGGATTGATCAAAAGGTATCCTACTAAGCACTTCATTATGTCTAACTAGCTCCACATGATCAACATGATTTGCAAGCAATTTGTCACATGGAAGAATCAAGTTAGCATGAGAAGAAACAAAAGGTTCATGCACATCATGCAAGCAATCAACATTTTGTACATGCTCTGGTGAAACCATCACAACAACTATATTGTTACCCTTGATGTCCTTTTGAATTGAAGTAGGGATGAGCGGTGATTCTGCCTCCTTGGGGCAACATTCCTCATCTTGACATAACCACAGGGTGGCAATTTCTCCATCTCCCATCATGGGGAGCTCCTTTACCTCCAATGGTAGAGCCGGCTTGTTGAGAAAAGGCGCCGGTTGGACCTCCAAAACCTACACCAAGTGAGAAATACTAAAGTAGAGGGTAAGTCGTTAGCTTTAGAAATGGCATCATTTGACCTATTAACTACTTCTCTCAACTCTTGTGGTGCTTCTCTCTCACTCTCAATGGGGATGCACTCAATCTCACGTTTGGTGGAGTCACACAACTCTTTCTTTTTACCACTCTCACTCAGGATGGTTATGTGGCTCTCATCCTCACATAGGATCATTGGCATCTCTCGTCGAATGCAAGTGGCTATTGTGGGGGTATCCTTGATGCATTCATCCCCATGCGCCTCCTTGATCGAAGGGAAAATCCCATGCTCGATCATGTGCTCATTCGCCTCGCCTCCAAAAGTGCAAGCACCATCTTGGATAACACCGCTCGCCACCTTGGTCGAAGGGAAAATTCCATGCTCGACCATCTTTGTACTCGCCTCCATAGGTTGAGCCATGAGTGGCTTCGCTGCGCTACTCTGACTTTGCTTCTTGAATGGCTTCAGTACATTCACTGTCTCCTTTATCACCTCCAAAGGTCGCATCTCAAGAGAGACTTGTTCGCCATCGCCTTAATGCGCTTCTTTGCCTCGAGAGCACCCTCCATGAGGTCTAGCAAGTTTTGGAAGTTCTTGAGAGGAAGTGATGACGCGATGTCAAAGTTCAATCCATCCTCAAAGTACTCCATCTCCATTCTTGTACTAAAACCACCGGCTCGTCGCATTGCATGCTTCATTTCATTGAAGTAGACCTAGACCGGTTGGTTCCTTTGCTTGATATGCTCCACGTGGCGAAGTAGCTCCCTTGAGTACTTGGGTGGCACGAACTCATCTCTCATGAGCGTCTTCAAACTTGTCCAATCAGTGATGAGCTCCTTCATGGGAAGTAGACACCACCATCTTGAAGCGTAGTCGTTGAAGTCCATCGTGGCTCGCCTGACATCTTCAATTGGGGGTACTCGTTGAAGTTTGAAGAATTTCTCCATCTGCCATTCCTATTCAAGGTACTCCTCCGGGTCTCGAGTTCCATAGAATGGAATCTCTATGTGATCTCTAGGGGACTTGGGCTTGCTGAGCTTTGCATTTCCACTATCTTGGCGGTGGGTGCTCGTGTTTCTTACTTCATCTTCATCCACCCTTTTGTGATAGCTTCTCAATCCCTTTGAGCTTCAGACGTTGTGGTTCTTGGTGGTGAAGTCCAATGAGGAAGATACACGAGGAGCACTCGTGCCATATGTTGAAGCCCATGATGCTTGAAGTGTAGTTGTCGAGATTGGACTTGTTTCTTCTTCTTGATATCCACTCCGTAGCCACTCCTAAACATGGTTAGAATAGGCAATAGAATATATGTGTGTGGTGTATGTGGAAGTTGGAACCCTACACTTTTTGCTCACCTCACTTACCACCGAAGTCCTTACCTTCCTTGGATTGAAGGATCGAAGGGCCGTGGAGGGTAAAGATGGCCCTCAAGAGTAGGTTGAAGAAGTTCCAAGTCCCAAAGCACTAACTCAAATAAAGCTTTTAGTGGATCTTGAAAAGGATTAGCGCAACACACTAAGCAAATGGAATAATGAGATATTGCAAAGATTAGTAACCATCCATAGTAGAAGCAATGCAATAAGAGTTGATCTCAAAGGGTATAAGCGAAGCACAAGACAACTCACACACAAAGATACTGGGATTTGTGCAACCAAGAAATGAGCTAATACAAGAATGTTCCTAGCGAAGACTAAGCTCGTGTTGCACAAATACTAGGAAAGATGCTAGCTCGAGTGCAAAATTTGTAGGGCAAAAGATTTGCATACTTGACGACTCTCCATATTTGGATTTCCTTTCAAGCTTGCATTTTCCCTACAAAAGGTTCATTGGCTTTTACATGTTTCTTTCTTTTTCTTTTTTATTCTTTCTCTCTTTTTGTGATTCTTCTTCCTCTTTTTCTTTATGCTAAGATCTTATAAGACTAACATTTTTTATTGCTTGAGAAAGATGTTCTAAGTAGCACAAGTGTACAAGACCCTAGCAATCATCAATGAACTAGTCTTAATAGGATCAAAGTTTTCACAAAAGGAAAGATTGGCTCACAAAGAAGTTGCAAGAAGAAGGACCTTTTCGGAGATTTTACCTTGCTTATGGAGGTTGGTGCCAATGATGATGGCCTAGAGCTCGTTGTTAGCTTCAAAACGAATCCAAGGTCACTGAAAATGGACACCGGATGTGAAAGTTATGCCCCAAATAGTAAAGCTGCTGCGTCCAGTTTTGGTAAATCCAGACTGTCTGGGTTGAATCCGGAGGGTCCGGCCGCCTGGACTGCCCGACCAGTGAACAGAGGAGCAGATCTGCGATGCGGGCGGACCGAACTCCACCAAATTGAAGGGGTAAATGAGGAAATTGGCCAAAGCAACGCAAAGGGAGGTTAGATCAACAAGTATAGCAAAGATCTGATGGATCAAAACCAACCAAAGCTCACTCAAAACTTCGAATTGCATCTAGATTTCAAATCAGGCTCTTTTTGTGGGGTTTTTGAAATAGGCAAGAAAAACAAAAACAAAACCAGCAATTGGGGGTAGAGAAAGGAGGGGATACAAATCCAAACCGTGGAAATCTTGAGCTCCGATACCAAGTTGATACGGTGGCTCCCGATCTTCACGGATTGGATTGGATAACTAGAAAAGCCTAAATGGAATCCCACCCCAACAACAAACCCCAATGGGAAAGCCTTTGGGAACTAGGAAGCAAATCAACAATCCTCTTGATTGAATGCCACGTTTACCATTCGCAGGCACGCGTCGATCCATACAATCCACAAGGGAAAGCAAGGCCTAATGGTGGAACTCCAAATCTAGAGGGATGAAAACCCTAGATTAGGAGCAAAGCTCAACTATGTTCTAAACAACAAGTCTAAAAACCCTAATTAGTGGGGCTACGGTATTTATAGGTTTAACTCTCCACTTAAGAGATACATGGGCCTTGGCGCATTTTCTGCGCGCAGGCAGATCCGGACTGTCCGGATTTGGGCTGGACAGTCCGGGTACCCAGAGGGTCCGGGCTGACCTCCGGGACTTCCAGAGAAGATTTGGATCCTCATCCTGAGTGTCCGGGTGGGAGGTCTGGGGACTTCTAGAGAAGATCCGAACCTTCATCCGGAGTGTCCGGATGGAAGGTCCGGCCAAATCTGGAGGGTCCGTGCCTTCATCTTCAGTGCACGTCCGGAGGGTCCGAGGCAACAGTCCGAGCGTGGCTGGGCTTGGTACTTGGAGCCTCTCTCTTGCTTCCTTTGCCTCTCACCTTGGTCGGTTCTTCGTACCTTGGCAAGCATAGAGTCAACGCATTAGGTAGCATACTATTCAAGGTAGGATTAGATGGACATGTGTAAAGGAGAAGATTCACCTTTTTATGCCATGTCTTAGCAACATATGGGTCCATACACGTGTCACTTGAAGTTGAATAGCTTGATGACGTGTTATCCATGGGATGCTCCGCATCACCCATGGTCAACTCTAGTCAAATTTGACTGAGCCAATGACAGGTGGGGCCCACTTGTCATATATTTCTATTTTCTTTATCCTCTTTATTTTAAAACTGTCGTGCGGGTCCCACATGTCATACACAGTACCAAGTTTAATTCAAGTTAGTCACTGATTACAGTCATTAATGTGTCTGTACCGTTATTACAAGGTATTAATTGCAGTCATTATCCGATAACCAACGTTTAGCATGAATGCTTATAATTAATGTGTCAGAACAGTATTAATCATAGTTATTAGTTGGTATTTATTATTTAACAATTAATGCTTATCATTAATATGTCTTAACGATATAATTAATGGGCTATTAATGCCATACTTAATATGGCCGAGACTCGGCCGGTGGGCTCAGTGAGCTCGGGCGCCACGGCCGGTTCGACCAGCTGGCGCCGCTGGCAGCGGCAGGGCTCAGGGAGGCGGGGCGAGGCCAAGTGAGGCGGCGGGGCTAGGTGTGAGGGACCCGGCATTTTAAATCGATTCAAGGAATTCACAACAAGTGAAGACGGTGACCATAGCCGCTACCTGCGACGGACTATGGCCCACCCCCGCCCCGTGCGACATGCATACGACACAATGCGTATGACTCACCACGACCTGATTGAGGGATCACGGTTCCAAAAACATACGCCACAATGCGTATGACTCACTTTGGCAATGGACCGTACATTCACTTTGCACTTCACTTGAATCAAAATAAAATAACAAGTACCTCCATATGCATCCAACCACACTCCCCATTTCAACATACACGCATGACAGACGAGAGGTGGGGGCATATGTTGGACAGCAAGCATATCATCACACGAACCACTACGATACGATAATACAACTAGCTGTCCACATTGGACTATATGAATACATCATTCGGCGATAACCGGAAACATAGTCAAGTCTGAAATATTTATGCAACAGCGGAATAAATAAACTCAAAACCCACAGCGGCGCATCAACCACTGCCCAAAAGTCATCAAAATCCCACGAGTTGATAGCCAACCAAGAAAACAAAGCAACTAGGTATCATCAAAGTAATCCTCGACCACTGGCTCACCTGCAATGATCTAGGAATATCCTAGGTGAGTACAATGGTACTCGCAAGACTTATTCGTGCTTGATTAAATGCCCTACACATACTAATAGGGCAGCAAATAAACATGGTGCATTTCGACTTAACCAAAATATAAGTAGGAAACAAGGCATGGATAGCAATATGGAAGGGAAGAATAAACTTCAACTTGCAGTTCAGATTTCATACAATTCAAAATGCTACCATAAAAGCATCCATCTTGCTATTTCGAATTCATTTGGGGCAGCTCACTCCCCACTTCAATCTTATGCCCACCACAATAACAAGTTCAATCAATTCTCTCGGACCGTTACCGGCAATCGATCACCCTGGATATGATGAGTGCATTTCCCTTGGAGGTTGCAAAGCTCCAAGTGATATCGAGACTTACCTCAATCATACCTAGCCTCGATTCCGCTAACGTCCACGCGGTGATAAGGGAAATGCACGTGGGAGTTACCTCAGGTTGGTATAGCGACAAACACACTTCTAACACCGGGGGTCGCATTCATGGCATCAAAATATACCAACCGTATCCCTCGTGCACACCCTCGGCTCTCACAACTCACTTTAGCAAGTTCAAGTTGTTAAGGTAAGCCAGTTAACTCTCAACCACAGCTGGCCATGATCACGCCACATAGCCTAAACATGCTAGTTTTGCTCAATTCCAATCAACTATTCAAGCAGACAATTCTGCACACAAGCGTATTTGGATAAGACATATAGATAACAATAAAAGTATGCAACAAGCTCTGCTTGCCTTGGTCACAGGGTTCTTGATCTTGATCTGAATGGAAAGCCGAGTGGTCTCCTTCTTCGGGCTCTATTGCAAGCAATAAGCGATACCGGAAACAAAACGGGAAAAGAAAGGCAATAAGTCTCGGCATGAATGCATGATGGATAAAGCTAGGAATTAATTTCTAAGGTGACTTACGGATGATAGAAACCTACTGCAACAAGAATTTCTAAAGTTGAAGTTGTCGAATTCAAGTTGTTGCCTTAACCATGCATGCATGATAAATTAAGCCCAACTTCGAGTTAGGGTTGAAGGTTATTACCCATGATGGATGTTTAGGTCCTAAAAAGGTTTGCATTATGGAAGTACTCTGAGATACGAATCCAACACAACTAGAATCATTCAAATTGGAGCTATAATCAGCTAGTTACGGCTTATCGAAGAACGACGCCTAAAAAGGGATGAACTATTTCATGTTCAAAATTTTCTGAAGTTCAAATGCAAATATGAAATTCTGTTTGTGCCAGATTGTAGGAAATTTCATGAGGTTTCCGAATATATAAAATTTGTTGAAATCGGAGCTTCGGGTCAAAAGTTACGCCCGTTTGAAATTTATCGGAAAATTTGGGTTAAACCCTAACCCTAGATTCAACTGTTCTGCAAAATTGAAATTGTTACGCGCACCCGATTAATCCACCCTAACCCTAATCTCGGCCAACTGACATGCAGGACCTGCTGGCGGTGCTGACCGGTCAAAGGGAGCCCGGTCAACGGCTGACTGAGCACGGGTGGCCAACCAAAGGCCACCACGTCGCTCCTTTCTCTGCTGAGGTGGCCGACAGGCTCGGGGGGGGCGGCGTCCTCGCCGAGACTTCGCCGGAGAAGACCCGAGCGGCGTACAGGGGTGCGGCGGACACGATGAAAGGTGGCGAAGCACCGGGAGCTCACCCCGAAGACAATGCGTTGACGCGGGGCGACGAAGGAGGCCAAAGGGAAGCTCGCGTCGGCCGGTGACGGTGGCGGAGCTCGGTTGTCACCGGCGACTGCCTTCGGGGCTCGGATCTGCAAGGAGAAGACGCGGAGGAGGTTAGGGGTGAGGAGAGGTAGCACGGGGAGGAGACAATGGGGCTAGAGGAGCACTGGAACAGCCACGCGGGCTCGTCAGAGTTGCGGCCGAAGACAGAGAAGACGGTTGGCGGGGTCGGATCCGGCGACGGAGAGGAGAGGAGAAGGAGCTAGGGCTAGCCGGGGAAAGAAGGAGGGGGTGAGCGGGCTGTCCGAGCGGCCTTTAATACG
The DNA here is from genome assembly GCA_019208055.1 of Stipa capillata. Classification (NCBI taxonomy): domain Eukaryota; kingdom Viridiplantae; phylum Streptophyta; class Magnoliopsida; order Poales; family Poaceae; genus Stipa; species Stipa capillata. The sequence continues at coordinate 22,422 of JAGXJF010000848.1, forward strand.
GTGGCCGGTCAGGACGCCCGTGGCAGCGCCGCCCCTCCTTGCCTACCGGCGGCAAAGACGTGGGCGGCGGGGTCCCGACAGGCGGGCCCCACCGGTAAGGGAGGGAGGAGGCGCTATCACCGGAGGCCCTTTCCTAAGGGGGAAAACGGGAAGGTGGGAGGGGGAGGCAGCTTCTGGACTGGCGGGCTGGGCCGGTTGAGGCCCATCAAGCCTCGGCCCGTTTCCTTTTTCTTTTTAGTTTTTCTTTTTCCTTTTCCAGGTAGACTTATTTTGTAATTTGATTTGAGCATCCAAATAAGCTCCAATTGATTTGAAAATTTTACACAACTCTCAAAATAGTATATAGAATCTACTATAAAATTTTGGGGTCATTTGGAGTTATTTTGACCAGATTTTGAATTCAAAATTTAAATTTTCCCAAAGAGGGGTTTGAACTACAACCAGGCCCTAAACATTTCCAAAAATTCCAAAATTTTACATGTGACTAGGGTTCTCATATTCAAGGCTAAACATAAATTTTTTATAACTTTTTATCCAAAAAAATATTGTCTAATCATTAATTACAATTCAGTCCTTTTTGCAAATTGATTTCTAATCCTTCAATTGAATTAGCAATGCATGATATCTTTGGATGAAATTTTGGAAAAAGGGACCTCGAATAGTGGTCCAGCTAGGGATCGCTCATTTCCTCCACCTCCTATTACTAAGGATTGAGGGTTGGTAACTCAAATAAGTTGATTGGTGTTTGCTAAAACTATCCACCGAGAATGAGATATGTACGTATTCTATAAAATAAAATTTTAGCACATTTAAGTTTATGCAAGGTGGATGTGGGGATGATGGCATGAATGTGAGATGAAATGCAAAACCCTAAATGTAGGAAATGGGTATTACGCTAGGGCTTACTGAGGCGGCGGCGCGGTGAGACGGCGCCGGGGCTCGGCCGCGAGGCGGGGAGGCGAGGAGCGGAGGCTCTGGGATGGTGGAGAGGGCGATGCGGAGGCTCTAGGGGTGGTGGAGAGGCGAGGCGGGAAGGCGACGCGGAGGCTCCGGGGTGGTGGAGAGGCGAGGAGCGGAGGCTCCAGGTGAGGCGGGGGTGATGCGGAGGCTCCAGGTGAGGCGGCGCGGCCCGAGGCGGGGAGACGACGCGGAGGCTCCGGGGTGGTGGAGAGGCATGGAGCGGAGGCTTCGGGTGAGGCGGGGGCGACGCGGAGGCTCCAGGTGAGGTGGCGAGGCACCGAGGCGGGAAGGCGACGCGGAGGCTCCGGGCGAGGTGGGGGCGACACGGGGGTGATGGAATGCAAGGGAGAGAAAGGCAGGCCGCGAGAGAGAAATGAGAAGGAGGGAGGGACTTCGGCCGGGGAAATAAGAAGAGAGAGAGCAGCGGGAGCTCCGAAGTAGGAGGTGGCGGGGAGGCTCCGGGAGCTCGCCACGGCAGGTGGCAGCGGATAAGGGCAGGGGGCGCGGGGATGAGGATAAGGGCGAGGCGGGCCAGGCCGGGTGGGGGGAAGAAATGGGCCCGGAAGGGGAGGCCCAGGGGGCAGGCCGCTGTGGGGAGAGGGGAGAAGGGAGGCCGAGCGGGACAGGAGGAGGGAGAAGGCTGGTCCGCCAGCCCAGTTGGGGGAAAAAGAAAGCAATGGGCCCTGGGAGGGCCCATCCGGGGGGAAAAGAAGATTTAGATTTTGTTTCCTTTTTCTTTTTTCTTTTCAATTTCTCTTCTCAAAAATTGTTTTAACTCCTTTTCTTAAAAGTTTCTCCTCGTTATTTTAAAAGTTCAAAATTCTTCTCAATTTTAACTTATGCGTGAATGCCATGATGCACACGATAAACATGTTTAAGATTTTAGGGATGTTACACTATCGTGGGTGATCTTTGGACGGAGGTCAGTCCGGCTACGGGGCGGGCCAAAGATGAGGTACATCACGTACTCAAACGAGTTCGACGTGGCCACACAGCACCATGTAAGTATCTAACAAGGTTTCCCCTCTTCCACAGTAGTTGGACATCCTTACCCTTATACTTGTGATGAAATAGGTTACCTGCTCCCTTTCGAGCGTCCTGAGTACGGTGGGGTCTTGCTAAATCTCGTATGCAGGAGGGATGAGGATCTATGGAGGACACAAGCTCCTCTCATTTGTTTGCACCTGGTCGAGTACCACATGCCGCACAGGTTGCAGCGCCAGTTTGGGAGGCTCTAGGAATTCCCACCTATGAAGTCCAGCACATCAGTGGAGTTGCACAAGTAAGTTTGTGTATTGTAAATACTTCGATTGAAAATTACTTGTTGCTTAGGTACGAATTTTCCCTACAGGTTTGACCAGAGGAATCACTATAGCAACAACAACTGGGCGCATAGGCACTGACTCTACCTCGAGGAGTGGGTGCAGCATCTGCAGTGGTTGCATATTGTGTAGGCCGTGCACGACCCGTCACAGTACGCAGAGTATCTGCGTTGGCTGCACAAGGTTCTAGGGTGAAGCTTAACCTGCCTTTCACGAGGTAGAGATCGGCGAGGAGGTCGCCGCGGCGGACTTCGGAGACGAGTATGACGACTTCACCAAGACAGGGTCACAGCCCGAGAGGGCACCTCCTTCGGATTATGTGGTATGGATGAAGTTGTTTGGTTCATGGACACGCAATATATTTTAATTGTCCATTCATATATTATACAAACATACCATATTAGGGAACCCAGTTGGCTCGCACGCCTTCGAGACTTTACAAGTGTAAGTTCGTATCCATACAAGAGGTGTCACAGTGAATAATTCATACCTGTTTATTGTTTACTAACTTGGAGTTTTCACTGGGCATTGGATGGAAATGCAGTGCTTTGGCGGCAAAGCTGAACTGCCGCACCCCTGGTGATGTGGTCCATCATAGACCACATGGTAGTGCATCCTCCCGTCGTTTACGTCCTCCATGGCAGGAGGCAGTACTTAAGGGCACCTCAATCTACCGCTGACAAAGACAGCACGGAGGGGGAGGGACAAGAAGACGAGATTCCAGACTACAATGTGCTATCATAGATTCTGGGTGCTCCACCAGCCTCGCAGTTGTCCCAGGTAAAAAAACTCTTAAGTATACATATTGTATGGAGTGTCAAATGTTAGTACTAACAATACCTGTCTTTCGATCATTTCAAGTCCACATCACACAAGGAGAACGGAACCCTGCGGATCCAAGTGGCGTTAGGGATAGGCCAAGGCGGGAAAGGGCGAGACAAGCTGCGAACAAGTTACACCGAGTTCCAGCAGGTGCAAAGCTTGCTGCTATTTTAGGATTTGGGATCTATTTATATTCTTAGATGATGAGAATGGTTAAGACATTGGTGTTGTGCACAATGACAACTATGGTCAAGACTCCATGTTCTATTTTACTACATGTTTATTTCACAAGCATGGTGTCACGGACCCGGGAATTACATATGATCAGGAGAACGAATGGTTGCCAAGGGCCGAGGGACCAGTCGACCTGGTGGCATGGTACCTGCGCCGTACTCACCGAGGCGGAGTGATCCGACACCTGACCAACGCAAGCCAGCCGGAAGCAACTAAACTTTCCAGAACCACATACAATTCCTGATCCGATGAAGGTTTAGAGTCGTTCCCGAATTCTACCACGCAAAGCAAGATCGGAGGAGCTCGGCGATTCTACCCACACCCTAACCTAGCTCGGAAGCTAGTGGGTCGCTCGAAAGCCCGGTAGAATAGCCCACACCCTGCCTGGCCGGCACAGCATCTCAGCCAGCGGGTCACTCAACCGATTCCTGCTCGACTTAGTAAAAAGAGGAACGGCCTTAACTCTTCACGGCATACCATACACTTCATATCATTCACGCACGGTGTATGAGCAGCCCCAATAACAACTTGTATATCACAACAAAGCACTACAGAGAAGGATTACCAGATATTGTTAACACATCCCATACTCGGGCCTCTCGGGTATTTTAATTGGTTTCCGCTGCTGCCCTTGTGGCTATTTTGAGGTTTATTGACCCTCGGGTCGCGTTGTATGTAAGATATTACTGCCCCAAAACACGGATTTCCTTTTCCAGACGCCGTCCTGCATGGGAACAGGCGGTTGTGTCTTACCCGGCGTAACGGGGGGCATTGTGTTCACGATGTCATAGATTTCTACCCTTGTCTTCTCCCGGGGCGCCGAACGGATCTCAACAGTATTATCAAACAACTCCTTCTCTTGCCTCCATGGGTCGTTCTGTTTCAGCCACCTTCGGTGGCCCATGAAAACGATTTTTTTAGAGCCCTTTAAGTGTAGACTTGTTGTAAACTCCAAATACTTAACACATCCTTTGTATCCGTGAACACACTGGCAGGATTGATATCCGTACGCGGGATAGTCTTGGACCGTCGAGAACAGCAGTGCTTTTAGATTGAAATATTCTTCTTGGAAAGCGTCCCAGACCTGGGCCCCTGGTTCCCATAGTGTAGCGAGTTCTTCGAACAACAACTGATGGTACACGTTCAGATCATTCCCAGGTTGCTTCGGCCCTTGAATGAGAATAGAGAGGTGTATGTGCTTTCGCTTCATGCAGAGCCACGGAGGAAGGTTGTACATCCATAGAACCACGGGCCATGTGCTGTGTCTGCTGCTCATGTTGCCGAACGAGTTGATTCCGTCCGTACTCATACCGAACCTGATGTTCCTCGGATCTTTTCCGAAGTCATCGTATTGGGCGTCGATTGCCCGCCACTGCGAAGCATCGGCAGGGTGCCTCATCACGCCATCATCAATTTTTCGCCCCTCGGCGTGCCAACGTATCAGCTTTGCCTCCTTGTTAGCGAATAAACGCTTCAAACGGGGAAGGACTGGAAGATACCAAACAACCTTTGCGGGAGCGCCACTCGTCACTGGGTCCTCATCATCGGCTTGGTTTCTACCCCGCTTGAATCTGGATGTGTTGCACGTAGGACACTTGTACAGCTTCTCGTGCTCCGTGCGGTAAATGAAGTAGTCATTCGGGCATGCGTGGAACCTCTGCACGTCCAATCCAAGAGGGCAGACAACCTTCTTGACTTCATCGGTGCTAGTAGGCAACAAGTTGTTTTTGGGAAAAACTTTTGCAAGATAAGCCAGTGTCTCGCCGAAGCCTTCGTCCGGACAATTATGGGCTGCCTTGATCCTTAGAAGTTCCAGCGTGATCGACAGACGCGTGTGCTCTGGATCGGAACCGGTATACAACGGGGTTTGTGAGTCTTCAACTAGTCTCATGAACTTAGCAGCCTCTCTTTCATCCTCGGGATCTATCACCACCTGCTCCACCATGTGAACGTCCTGCACCATATCGGCCCAAATTGTTTCCCGTTTCTCCTTCGGCGTCAGGTTCGATACTCCCCTCGTCTTCTTCGTCATCTCCGTGTTCGGCATCTTGCTGTAACACCTGATCTTCCTCTTCCTCGCCGTGACATGTCCAACGTGTATAGCCTGACATGAAACCCTTAAGCGCCAGGTGTACCGTCACCCTCCCTCTCGTATCGAACATTACCAAATTTTTGCAATCACGACATGGACAGCAAATCTTCGTGCCACCTTTTGTCCTCATATCTCGTTCGGCGACATCAAGAAACTCATTCAAAGCCATAGCCCAACTCTCTGTCGCCCGGTTGTTGTACATCCAACTGTGATCCATCGATCAACACCTACGACATGAAACTAATCAGTTCGATAACCGAAAATCACATCAAATACATATACGAAATGAAAAGAACACTAGCGAGCATTATTACCGAGCGCTAGCGATCTTTTCGTTGATAAATGATAATGGAGAGAGTGGGAGTGAGAGGAGGAGGGAGAGAATGAGAGAGAGCTAGAAATGGGTGAAGAATTAATATGGATGAGGAGGAGGGAGGGAGAGAGTGAGAGGAGGAGGGAGAGAGTGAGAGGATGAGGAGGAGGGAGAGAGTGAGGATGTGAGAGGATGAGGAGGAGGGAGAGAGTGAGAGGATGAGAGAGTGAGAGTGAGAGGATGAGGAGGAGGGAGAGAGTGAGAGGAGGAGAAAAAGATCTAGATCTAGATCTAGATCTAGATCCTCTAGAGCTTAGGGATGAGGATTGGGGAGAGGGGAGAAGTGGTTGTGAGTTGGGGGGGGAAGGGGGGCGGCGGCGGCGGCGGCAGCAGCTGGGGGGGACGGCGGAGCTCGCTGCTGGCCGGTTGGCACGCGAGCACTGGCCAGCAGCGAGGCCGCGCACTGTTTTTATAGGGAGGAGCACCACTGACGGGCCCTTAAAAGGTACCCGTCAGTGATACATCAGCAACGTACGCACCAAATACCGCTGACGGACGCGAAAGCATACCGTCAATGAAAACAATATCTCCACTGACGGGCAGCATATAAGGACCCGTCAGTGCTACAACACGTCATATGTTCACCCTTTCACTGACGGGCCGAGTCAGTGACCGCCAGTGGAGTTGTCATCTCCACTGACGGGCTCTTAAAAGGTGCCCGTCAGTGAAAATGACCCGTCATCTATCCCTCCTCCTGTTCACTTCCACTGACGGGCCGTTTTGTGGCCCGTCAGTGGTGCTCCTTTCCTTCTGCTTTGCTGCGATTTCCGCTGACGGGCTACTTGCCGTCCGTCGGTGGAGTTTCCCTCCAGCGACGGACCTTTTCATGCCCGTCAGTGGAGAGGGTTCAGGAGAGGGTCTATCTGCAGTAGTGATGGTGGGGAAACCACCTCAAAAACAGCCCACATCATTCCCAAGGGAGTCGAAGCGGAAAGTGGTAAACCGAAGCAGCGAAAAGTCCACATCAAAAGCTCCAGGAACCTGCCTAGGATAGACCTAGGTGAGTACAACCACCGTACTCGCAAGTCATTGCTCATCAACTAATTAAAACATGGTATTAATCATGTTTGACAAGGCATGAAGGTTCGAAATTTATATCAAGTTCAAGTTGCATACAAGAGATGAAATGAACATAAGCTACACAATTCAATTTTAGATTGTAGTAATAGAATAGAAATCATAACCACATGGAGATAATAGCAACTCACAAGCACACATAAGAACATAGCAATATGGATGACATCATTTCCAATTCATTCGGGGTAGCCCACACCCATTAATTTCAATCAACCCCCCCTTGGACCGTTCCGGCAATACGACTACCATGGGAATATCACGTGCTCTTCACTCGGAGGTTGCAAGGCTCCAAGTGACCGAGACTTGCCATTAGATAACCCATAGCGGTGATTCCGACAACGTCCACGAGGTTCATCAGTCCATCACATATTAATTTCAATCAATCTCTCGAACCGTCACCGGCAATACATCCACCATGGGAATAACGAGTGCTCTTCACCAGAGGTAGCTAAGCTCTGCGTGACCGAGACTTGCCATCAGATAAGCCCATAGCGGGGATTCCGGTGATGTCCACGCGTGACAAGAGGAGTACTACGATGGAATCACCTCAGATTGGTATAGCGACAAACTCTCCTTACACCTGGGTCGCATTCATGCCTCAATTATACCAATTTTATCCATCGTGCACCTACCCTCTTCGGCTCTCACATCTCACTTTTAATGGTTCCAAGTTGATAGGGCGTCAAGTTAAATTCTCACCATCACAGAAGAATAACTTCTAAGGACCATCCTAAACAGTTCCAATCATAATCTCTAACCAAACATCCACACAAGCATCAACCAACTTAATTAATTAATCCATCAGAGATTAACACGCAATGTAATGATTAATCAACAAGCAATGGAGCTTGCCTGGAAGCAGGGTTCATCGAAGTGCCGGAACAAATGGTAGAATGTCAACACCCGAACTGGAAAGGCGAAGGAAGAAACAATGAATAACGGCAAGAGGGGCATGATGCATTGATGATATGTTGTCATACTGATTCTAGGTGAATTATGACACTAAACATTTTTATTTTAGCTGTTAAGCTAGATTCTCTAGTATGCATACATTTGGAGTTTACTCAGATTTAGCATTCCTGTCTTCTTCTCGCTAAAGAAATAATCTTACATTAATTTAGAATGCCTGAAAGGATCAGCTACTAATTGACTACTCATTTGCCAACAGGTTACTAGTATATTTCACGGATTGAGTTCACTAATTAGCTTCATGGTAGCTCACGATTTAGTTAGTGTATTTACCGAACGAACTATCCACTGGTTAATGAGAAATTGGGACATTTCCAAATGTTTAACTTAGTTGATTAAGCTAATTGTTCGGTATTAGTGCAACTAGAGGACAAGTCAGTTCATGGATGGGGTGGACATTACAAGATGCATGTGATGCAATTAACATGGATGCATATGAGCGCCTGAATTACGTAACTAGATGGATGTGAACTCTTTTATGAGCAAGGTTGAACAACATGCAGGTTGATCAATTACCATTAGCTTATCTTAACAAAGTTTAGGTTATCGTGGTAGTAACAGGTAGGTTGTGCACATGGCAATTTGAAGGTTCAGGAACTCAACTCTCCGCTCGACTAAACCAATGATAAGGTTGGCAGTTAATAGAACCTGACCAGCCATTTCACGGAGTTTTAATTTGTGCATTGCAGGGTGTTCAATGGCACAACCTTTTAACTATACCATTTAGTGACTAGATTAGTTTCCAATGGCTTAGGTGTCAGCTAGTTCAGGTTTGCAAGTAAAACTAATGCATATCAGGCGGTGGTCTTTCAGGGAATGACTTAGAAAACTGAAAGTTTGCTAGTTGCCCACCTAGCAATTGGCACGCACATGCTAACTAAATTGATCTGTTGAAGCTAAACCTAATTACCAGAGCATGCGCGGGCTTGTAGACACATAAGTTACTAACACTTGAGCATGCACGCACACAACTGTATGCTCTTCTTTTAACGGGGCATATTTACGAGAGACCGCTCGAGCTAAACCGTAGATTAGTTAGTCATTGAACGTCAAGTAATCTATTAACGTGGAGTCAGATGGATCAAGCAAGCCTAAGAAGCAGCAGCACATGCGTGTGCATAGCTAGCAGCATACGTGCACATAGACATGAAGCTTAGCAGTAACAACACACGGGCTGCTCAGGCTGTAGCTGCTGATTAACAGCTACTCTAGTTAACTAGTTATAAGTGAAGCTCAGGTGCATAGGCTTGACAAAAATTTAATTAATAGTACATGGACTGATTAACATAGGAGCGAATGAACCACTGATCAATTAACCTTGTAAGTATGCTGACACGTTTGCTTAACAAAATTTTACTTACCTGATTAGATTAATTAGCTACAGGTTAATCTTATTTTATAAGGGAACAGAGATTAGAGAGGCATCAGGATAAACATTTTTGCTGACTAATCATTCTTTTGTGATGTGATACGTGCGGTGGTTTATTCAAAGAACAAGGTACTAACAACTACAACTGCTAATTAACAACTCGCTCACTAGCAACCTCGGGCAGGGATCGAGCAAGACTTACTAGCAGCGGTTCATGTGCATGGGCATAGGTAATTCGTAGCAGTAGCACGCAGGTTGCTCTGCTTGTAGCTACCGCGTGTACACAATGGCTCGGCAATGACGCAACTGACAAGCATAAGCCGAGACCATGACCCTGGGCGCGTGAACTTGGGGACAGTTGCAGGGAACTCCAAGGTTGGTAGAGCACGACTCACGGCGGCGACTCAACGGTGGTGGTGGACCACGGCCACGCATGCACGCGAGGCCGTGGTGGTAGAACAGAGGCGCGCCCGCAGGTGGAGGGGAGAGGCAGCGGCGCTGAGGTCATCGTCGGCGGGGAGACGGAGAGGAGGGGCTAGGGCTTGGGCTGGTGTTGGAGGAGGCGTGGAGGCGGAGGCGAGGTCCGTCGCCGGCGCGGGAGGCGGGACCGGAAAGACGGCGGACATGGCAGAGGCGCACGGGGAGGCTGAGCTCAACCGGGTCTTGCGGCGAGGCGGCGTCACCGCGGTGGCAAGAGGTGAGGCGGGGCCGACCGGAGCTCGGGCTCGGACGGATGAGGCGGCGCTGGAGAGGGCTGGCCGGCGACCAAGAGCTCGGATCCGGGGTGGCACAGGCCGGAGGCGGCGGTTGGAGTGGCGGAGGGAGGAGCAGGAGGCGAGCTCGGTCGGCGGCAACGGAGGCACGAGGCGTGGCTAGAGGAGGAGGTCAGCCGGTGGCGGGGCGGCCTAAAGAGGAGCTGGCCGGTGGCGGGCTGGGTGCGGGGAAGCCGGCCGCAGTGCCAAGGGCAGCGAGCAGAAAGGGGAGGGCGGCGAGATTGTTCTGAGGAAGAAGGCGGAGCAAGGTAAGAAATTGGGGGTAGGGGAGAAGAAAAAGGGGAACAGGGCAGCTGTGCTACGTGGGGAAAAGGGGCTGCAGGCAACGGGTTGCTTGCCAGGTGGGGAAGAAGGGCCTGCAGGTGGGACCCACGTGGCAGGTAAGGCATTTTTCTTGTCTTTTCTTTTCTTTTTGTTCCTTTAGTTTTGTTTCTTTACTGATTTAATTTATTTCTGTTTCGTTTAGGGCTAATTTTGGACCAAAGAAGTTCAAGTTTTAGATTAACGACATGGGCAAAACTTAATTATGGAATTTCATAGGAAATAAGAGGTTCATCTGGTTGATGCATTTTCATTCGGTTTGGAGAAAAAGTTTAGAAAACCATTTACTAAAATACGCGAATCTGACTCGATTCACCGGAAAATTTGTATGTTATCTCTCAAAGGTATTCACGACCTTAGAAAATATTTTGAAGAAGGCTTTAACAAATTAATTTCTCATATTCTGTTAAAGTGGTTTTTATGTCGCAATACTAGGGTTTTCGATCTGAGCTAGATCCAAATGACCTAGATGCATGCATGTATGAGAGGAACTCCAAATTAGCCACGGCGATCTTTACTGGTCTCGTGTCTTAAGATTTGGGTTATTACACATGGTCCATATTGGTTTTACCTCAGAGTTGGATAATGAAGAGAATGCTCATGGTTTTACTGAAAGAGAAGAGAACATGCATGCAAATGAGTTGGACTCGTTGTCCAACTTTGTGCTAAAGGCTGCGGCGCCACAGGACTAGCGCCGCAACTGACTCTTGCGACGCCACCAGGTTTGGCACCTCAGTTAGGCTGAGGTGCCATGATCCGTGACGCCACAGAGGCCTATTGCAGCACCTCCAACCATGGCGCCGTAGGAATCAGATTATTCAAAAATCGTGATATATGCTCATTTGCTACACATGTAGTCCTGCACAGTGGTTATGTAAGGTGTACTGTATAAAACGGGTTTTATCCAATTTGAACAAACCCGAACAATTAGGTTAAGCAATATACAAGTGGCATAAACAATCCTTTCACAATGTCTTCCCATATGCATAAATAATCATTTGAAGAACTTTCTGGTTAAGGAAGAAAGAATAAGATTCAAGCTTGACTATCATTGTACACACACTAGGGTGAGGCTCAATATACCATGCGCAATGTTCACGCTCAAGTTCAATACTACGAGGTTGAAGAACAGTACATCCGAGTACATACATAATACAATAAGAATAGTACACTAATAATGCCTTAGTCCGATCTAATTAAAGTTCTTGCATTCAGCATGCGTGATACACATAGCTCTACTGCATGCAACGCGGCCACTTTCCCTTCCTAATAGCCTCTGGGTCGGCTTCCTTCGCACATCTTGCCCTCTCGCGCTTCCTCTCCTCTCGGCTTCACGCTCCGCTCTCTTCAGGGCTTCCAAGGCACGCTCTCTCGTCTCATGTTCTTCTCGTCGTAGCCACTCCGCCTTAAGCTACTCATGCCTTTCCTTACGACGCTTCTTGTCATCCTCCTCCCATTGCCTGTGGAGCCTAACATGCTCTTTGTCACTTTCGATCATCTCCGTGTCAATCCACTCTTCGAAATCACATAGTAGAGGCATAAACTGATGTAAAACTCAATTAGCATACGGCCAAAAATAATATGATTTTAATACCGCTCAAAATATAACATCAATTGCAACATTACTGTAACATCCCCGATCTATATCTTCTTTGTGTGCATCATGGCATGGGCATGATTAAAAAAATTGAATTGAATTTGAATTGGAATTTTGTTTGAAAAAGGGAAAAATCAAAAATAGCACAAAGAAAATAAAAAGAAAAATCTAAACCCCCCGGATGGGCCCTCTCGGGGCCCATTCCTCTCTCCCCCCAAGCCGGGCCTCCGCTCTCCTTTCTCGGCCTGGCCCGCTCGGCCTGCTCCCGCCCCACCTCTCCTCTCAACTGGGCCGAGCGGCCCAGTTCTCCTTCCCGCTCCCGGCCTGCTCCCGCCTAGCCCGCTTGCCCCATCCTCATCCCTCGCCCCACCCTCATCCTCTCCGCCGCCGCCAGCGCGCCGGCCACCTCCTGCTTGTCGAGCTGTCGCCGTGGCAAGCAGCCGACGCCCCTTCGACCACCTCCTGCTTCCCCGCCTCGGGCACCACCCCTTCCTTCCCCCTGGTCCCCGACCGCCTCTTTCTCCCCTCCCCGAGCCTCTCTCTTCCCGGCTCCTCCCTGCCGCCGAGCACCCCCACCTCCGTCGCCGCCATGCCCCTCAGCTGCGCCCCACCCCTGAGCTCTCCTCCCATCGCCGCCTCGCCTCCGGCCGCTCCCCGCCGTCGCCCCACCCCACCCCGGCCGGCCCCCGTCCCCTCTGGCTCTGCTCCGCCTGGCCGCATCGCCTTGCCACCCGAGCCGCCTCGGCGCTCCGCCCCGCCCCCGGTGCCGCGCCCGCCTCGGCCGCCGCCTTTGCCGCCTCGCCCCCGTCTCGAGCCGCCCTGGCCGCTTCCCGTCACCACGCCGCCGCTCCCCGCCGCCTCCCGGTAAGCCCCGCCGCCGCCCGCCTCCCCATTTTCCACTCCGCCGTCGCCCCCTTTGTAACATCCCTAGTTTATTAACTTTGTAATGTGCATCAGGGCATACATTCATGAACTTAAAAATGAGGGGGATTTGAATTTTTCAAGTCACCAAGGAAAACAAACCCTAATGCTCTTATGAAGGTTTAAGATGAAATCCAAACCGTGGTTTAGAATCTCTTGAACAAAAGTATTTCGAAAGTATTTTAAGTGATAACTTATCTGATTATAAGGTTATGGGTAAAATGTTGGATGATAAATTCAGTTATAGGGTTATTCAAAAGGATTCTAATGAATTTTGGAATCAAAGCTAAAAACCAAAACAAAAGAAAATAAAAATCTAATTCTATCCCTTCTCCCCAGGATGCGCCTTCCTCGGCCCATCCTCTTTCTCCCCCGCTATGGCCCATCTTCCCCCTCTCTCTCCCGGCCCAGCCCGCCACCCTCCCCTTTCTTCTCCCCTAAGCCACCGCCCCCACGCCACCTCTCTCTCTCCTCTATCCGGCCACCTCCTGCTCACCGCTCTGCCTCAGTGGCAAGCGCCTGGGTGCCCACCCGCCACCTCCTCTTTCAGCCCGAGCACCGTGCGACCCCCCCTCTCCTTATCCCTCTTCTTTTCTCCCCTGGCCGAGCACTCCCCCGCGCCTCCTTCTCTCCCTCTCTCACCCGCAGCTCGCCGCCGTGCCGCCTCACCGTCTCCCGTCGCCGTGTTGCCCTTCGCCTCCGCCGCCTCGCCCGTCTGAGCTCCTCCCCGGCCGCCCCGTCGTCCTTGCTTCTCCAAGCTCGCCGTCCCGGCCATCGCCTCGCCGACCCGAGCCCCTCCGCTCTGCCCCGCCTCCCCCCCGGCCTTGCCGTTCCGCCGCGCCGCCTCCCCGGTGAGCTCCGCCGTGCCACCCCTCCGCCGCTCCCTCCCGAGCCGTCCCGGTGCGCCTTCGCTTCTCCTCGCAACCCACTGCCGAGCACTCGGAGCCGCCGCTGCTCGCTCCGCCCGTCCCGGCCGCCTCGTCGTCGCCCTCAGCCCCACCTCCGCCTAGCACCGCCGCCGGAGCACCGTAAGCCCCGCCGCCTGCTACCCCTCCCGGGACCCCGCGGCCTCCGACGGCGCCACACCGGACCGAGCCCCGGTCGGTTAAGTGGACTGCTAATAGCTCCTTAATGATGTAGTTAGGGCATTAATGCCCATAAAACCGTTGCTAAGACATGATTAATAGCCCATTTATTGCTAAGTACATTTAATAGTTGGTATCAATTGCTGAACGACCGGTTAATTACCCATTAATATTCATAATCACTGTTCGGACATAATTAATGTCTTCATTAATTGCTAAATCATGATTAACAGTGTAATTAATGCACTCTTAATTAATGTCTCTATGACATATGGGACCCACCTGAGAGGATTAAAAATAAAAAGAATAAATAAAATCAAAATTATGACAAGTGGGCCCTACTTGTCATTGACTCAGTCAACTTGGTCAAAGTTGACCATGGGCCCACCGTCAGCCTCTGAGGTTAAAAATGAATTAAGTAATAAAAATAATTATTATTTAATATTTATTTTTCTTTACGGAGAAAATACAAAAAGGATTTAAAAATTGATTAAATCTTAGGAAATTCATAGAAAATTCATTTTTAATCAGAAAAATGCAATAATATATCAAAATGTTCAGAAAAATGAGATCTATTCAAATATGTCATTTTCATACATGTTTGCATGCTAAGAAAACATAAATTGCTAAAAACTCAAATTAGGTTTCCCTGACTAGCCGGAGAATTTCGGATCGCGATATCTCGAGCATCTAGACTCCGATTAAACTGATTCCACTTGCATTAGTCTTCATTTTGCATCCTTTATGTCATGGCATGCATTTTATCCCATGCCGATGTTCAGCATTTTGATGTTTATGATTATGCCCTTTTTTCGGTGTTTTCATTCTTCTCCGTTAGAGCCGGAGGATCCGGAAGCTTACGATCCCAATCACGAGCAGAGTTTAGTTGCAGAGCAACAAGACAAGCAACCCCTTTGAACATTTTGCAAACACCTACTATTTGCAAAGTATTAGTTGTTTTCAAATTCGTTATCACATGCGTTCAAATTCTACTTTTTCGCTAAGTATTAACCCTATTCCTGTGCATAAAACTTACTTTCTCGCTCAATCGACTCCACCACCACCCCAACCTATCTAGAGTAGTGTAGTGTGTGCTTTGATCTTGCTTACTATGTTGTATATGCTTAGACATGCTTAGACTTGTAAAAGTCGTAATTCCTTGGATGGCAGACGAATCAACCCATTGGTTGGGTTACGTGTAGGTGGGTGTTCACCAGGGGTTAACTAACGACTTGCTTAATCATAATTGGGCTTAGACGAGAGGCCATGGCTGGGAGCATGGTGGGTTATCTCGTCTTCCCACAAGGACCCGGTTATCAGTGTCCCTTCGAACCAAGATTTGCGTACTTCTACACGGGTGGATTATGGGGCCACCCACGACTAAATAATTTGCCTAGACTTAGTGTATGAGCTGCATTAGTTTGCCATTTTCATTTGTCGGGTGCGTGAAAAATGGGATGTGGTGTGTATCTCAATATAAGGGTGGGGTGGACACACGGTCTGGGAGACCGGAGATGTACCTCGATTCACAACTTATGGGACCATGTCGCAGTTGCGGCAGGACTGATGTACATGGACTGGCCCATAAGGGTGGCTCATACCTAGGTCGAAAGCATTATAACGGTCATGTTCGATCACTCCGCTAGCACACCTCGTGAAAAGTGTGTCATCGCGATGGCATTAGGAGTCGATCGATATGTGTAGGTAAAGATGTACACCCCTGCAGGGTTTGAACTGTTTGAACAGCCGTGTCTGCGGTTATGGACAGCTTGGTAAGATTTTGCATCGAATTAGACAAATATAACAAACTCTAAAACTTGCCAACTCTAAGGCTGAGGTCTTAGTCACTGCTTCCTCTCAGGGTGATTGAGGAAGAGTCGGGGAATCTAAGGTGTGGTGATCTGGCAGTAAGGAACGATCATGAAGTGTTTGACTCACCCCCTTTAAAAAGTATTCCAGTAGTCTATTATCTACTTACAAAATATTGACAAAGGTAAAATCGGCTTTCGGCAAAATAGTCCACGGTTACCATGTTCTTGATACCTGTTGCATCTAATTACTAATTTCCCCTTGTAAGTCTTATTGAGTACAATTTTTGTACTCACCCTGCTATCGTTGACATTTTTTTTGCAGAGAAAACCATCCCCTCCGAGGGTGGTTTCTACTTAGAGATCGACGCCAACGATGACTAGTCGCTGGAAATCCCAAGCAGTGATCCTGCCCAGGGTTTGGCAGCTCATTTTGTTCTGCTGCCACTTTTGGCCTGACCTTTTTGGCTTCTCAGCCATCCTTACTCTTTCGCTGTGTAAGCAACTCTCGTGTGTGAATACTATGTTGTTAAGTTTCAAGAACTTATAATATCGCATCTTCAGTCATAGAGTTGCTGTTATGATACCGGTTTGTTCTCACCTGCCTCATGTGCCTTGCGTGTATGTTATTGAAGCACATGGTAAGGGTAGGGTTTCAGAGTCTATATCATAGAGTTGTTAGGTTTAATCACCCCTGTGAAGTGACTCTTCTACTGAGAGCTTGGGAGCTATATCATCCTACTCCAGCCGAGCATTAATTTGCCGGGACGAGTTTGGGATTGATGTTCCGGCTCAGTGAGAAAAGAGTGAGGAGACAATATCACCCTACTTAATCTGTGCATTCATTTGCCAGAGCAAGTTCGGGGTTGACGTCTCGGGCTATTCGAAGCTATATCACTCCGCTCCTCTTGGAATTGATACCAAAGGGTTGAGATCGGGGTTGACGTTTCGACTTAGCGGGTGGTTCCACCTAAAGCTCTCTATTATGGATTTTGGGTCCCGACACCCCTCCCCGGACCTCACCGCCAGCAGCGCCCCGCTGGGCGAGCCCCCGGTCGAGCCGAGCCCAACGGCCGAACCCTGACCGCTTTATGAGGGCATTAAATGCCCTTAATTATTAATGACCTTAATTAATGCTTAATAATTAATGATCTATAATTAATGCTAATGATTGGTCATTAATGCTTAATATGTAATTAATATGATAATTAATGCTAATGATTGGTCATTAATGCTAATCTGACACAATAATTACAGCCATTAATGCACTAATTGAATTTGATTTTAACTCTGTGTATGACATGTGGGACCCACCCGACAGAATTTAAACAAAAGAATAAAGAAAATAAAGGATTTATGACAAGTGGGCCACACCTATCATTGACTCAGTCAACTTTGACCAGAGTTGACCATGGGGCCCACATGTTAGTCTCTAAGGCTAGAACAGACCCTTGCATAACTTACTTTTTCGCTTAATCAACACCACCACCGCCCTCCCAACCTATTTAGAGTAGTATAGTTGTTGCTTCTAAGTTACTTATATAGTTAATGATGCTTAGACATGCTTAATCATGTAGAAGTCGTAATTCCTTGGATGGCAGGCAAAACACAACATTCTGGGTGGGTTAGGTGGTAGGTGGGTGTTCACCGGAAAGTAATTAATGAACTTGATTAATAATGATTAGGCTTAGATGAGAGGCCATGGCTGGAAGCATGGTGGGTTGTCTCGTTTTTCCCACAAGGACCGGTTTCCCGGTGTCTTTTAAACTAAGATTTGCGTACTTCTACATGAGTGGTATAATGGGCCACCCATGACTAAATAATTTGTCTAGGCTTGAGTTATGAGCTGCATAGTTTGCCGTTTCTATTTGCTGGGTGAGTGAAAAATGATGTGATGTGGTGCCTCAATATAAGTGTAAGGGTTACACACGGTCCGGGACTGGGGATGTATCACCTGCTACAACTTTTGGGACCTTGTCTGGGTACCAGCTGGACTGGTGTATACGGATTAGCCCATTAGGGCAGCTCATACTTAAGTCGAAAACATGGTAAAGATCATGTTCAATCACACTCTGCTAACATACCTCGTGAAGTGTGTCTTTGGCTTAGTATTAAGAGTTGATTGATACGTGTAGATAAAGATGTACACCCCTACAGGATCTGAACTATTTGAATAGCCGTGTCCACGGTTATGGACAACTTGGTAAGAATCCACATTGAATTAGACAACTACAATATTACTTTAAAACATGCCCACTCTAAGATTGAGGTGTTAGCGATTGCTTCCTCTCTGGTGGTTGAGAAAGAATCGAGGGTTAAGTGTGCGGTAGTCTGCAATGGATTTCATTATGAAGTTTCGACTCATCTCCTTTAAAAGCAATCTAGCAGTCGATTTCATTCTACTTAAAAAGTATTGTCAAATGGATAATCAGCTTTCCACAAAATAATCCACAATTACCCCCTTATTGAAACTTGTTGCATCTATTACTAATTTCTCTTGTAAGTCTTGTGGAGTATAATTTTTGTACTCACCTTGCAGCTATTGATAATTTTGTGCAGAGGAAATCATCCCCTCAACGGATGGTTTCTATATAGAGATCGACGCCCACGACGACTTGTCGCTGGAAATCCCAGGCAGTGGTCCTGCCCAAGGTTCGGCAGCTTGGTTTGTTTTGCTGCCATGTTTTGGCCCTACCTTTTTGGCTTCTTAGTCATCTTTAATATTCCGCTGTGTAATCAACTCTTTGTGTGAATTATGTTGTTAAGTTTTAAAGAACAACTAGTATTATTGCAGTTTCAGTCGTAGAGTTGCTGTTGTGATACTTGTGTGTTCTCACCTGCCTCATGTGCCTTGCGTGTATGTTATTGAAACACATGGTGCGGGTAGGGTTTCAGAGTATATCATATAATTGTTAGGTTTAATCACCTTGTGAAGTGACTCTTCCACTAGGAGTTTGGGAACTATATCATCCTACTCCAGCCGAGCATTCAATTGTCAGGACGAGTTTGGAATTCATGTTCCGGCTCAGTGAGAAAAGAGTGAGGAGACCATATCACCCTACTTAATATGTGCATTAGTTTGCCGGAGCAAGTTCGGGGTTAACGTCTCGGGCTATTCGAAGCCATATCACTCCACTTCTCTTGGAATTGATACCCAACGGTTGAGGTCGGGGTTGACGTTTTGACTTAGCGGGTGATTTCACTTAAAATTCTCTATTATGAATTTTGGGTCCCGACAATTACATACGAAATTGCCGGAGCACCGAAAGACCGTAGGAGGATCAAACTCAAAGTTCGTACACATCCAATAACTCCGACTTTACGTGGCATATGCCTCCGATTCGTCAATCTTGCAAGGATCACCACACCAACACATCGGCGGCACACCGAGTTTGACACGACCACGAGACTCATCCATCTCTTTCCTATCTTTCAAACAACTTCATTACGAATCAAATGCACAAAATGACAAAAATACATGCAATGTTTAAGTAGATAAATTAACCAAATGCACGAAATGATGGTGACAATTAACCAAATGCACGAAATGATGGTGACGTCTTTAAGAACTAAGGCGCCGGCGTGGTCGGGGAAGAGAGCTCACCAGGGAAGAGCGCCGCCCGGTCCGGCCGCCCAGTTGTGGCAGACAAACCTGCAAAGGGGCGCCGCCGCGGTAGCTTGTCCTGGAGAAGACGCAGAGGAGCTTGAACATGTAGCGGTCGCACGGCGCGAGGAGCCACGGCCGGAATGTGAGGCGGGCCATTGAGGACAGCAGTGCGACGCGCCATGCCCTGCAGACCACGTGGAAGCGAACGAAGTCGGTGGCACCGTGCCGGCAGCTGGAGACGTCACGGAGTAGGTCCGGCGGGAGGTTGGCCCACCGGAGCGGCGGCGTGAGCGTGATCTCAGCCGTTGTCCTCACAGCATGTTTGGCAACTGGATGGATGAGGAATGGGAGTTTGAAGGTGGAAGTATGTGCAAGGATAAGAGAAGGGAAATAGTTATTTACTCCCAATCCCCCGTTTGGCAGTGAATAGAGATTAATATTAATTCCCTCTCTCCCTTTCATGAATTACCAGGTCCTAACCAGGGAAGAGATTGATGGGAGTTTCATTCACCAATTCCCTTTCCCTCTTAAACTCCCATTCCTCTCAACCAAATAGATGATATTTAGTCTCATGTCCCCTTAACTCCCATTCCCTAACTCTAATTCCCTTCAACCAAACAAGCTGTCATTGCCGAACTGCGACGCGCGCGCGCGACGAGGGGCAGATAGATCGAGATGGAGCAGAAATATGTTACGACACCGACTTACTGATACAACGTACAACCCATTCTAATCTCCTTTTAATCCTTTCCTTGTTCATCGTAGACTTATCAGTATCCGTGTAGTATCAGTGTCTGCATGTACAGCATCCGGACTCCGAGTCCTTCAACCAGACCAAATGCAATCTATTCGGGCGTTTACGCACGAGCGCATGCAATGCATTGCGTGATGTGAAGCATGTATACGCATTCAACCAGGATCACATGAGGATCATCTCAAAATAAAAAGGACCACATGAGGATTTTGGACTCTCATTCCATATCTGGTGATCACAAATCTCAGGGTGAAACCCCTGGGGCTTAAATAGATGTCAGACAAAACTTTTCAATTGCATCGACAAATTAAGATCACAGAACCAACAGACAGATAGAAAAATAACAGAGAAGAAAAGAAACATGGGGCAAGGATGGGAGGATTAAACCCGGCATAGATCACAAGAAACCTAATGGACGGTCTAAACGAGTATCAGACGTGATATGATGCTCTTATGCAGCAAGCCCGCTGTCCAGCCCACACACATCTTCATTAAAAACTTCGCCGTGCCCGCTCCTCGGCAACATTCACTCGCAGGGCACGCCCCTCCAAACTCTGGAATTCAACATGGAAAAAAAATCATCATATGCTTGACCTCGCTGCGATGTTATCTCAGGTAAAACCATATTTGCTTCATCGGACGGTCATTATGATATGAATGCGTATGACATGGAAAAATAACTAACTATGCACTGACCTGTCCGTCGAGGGCAGCTATGGCGTCGTCCAACTCCTCCTGCGACGCCATTGTTACAAAACCAAATCCCCGTGAACGCCCAGTTTCTCTGTCATAGACAACCCTAGCATCGACTACTTTGCCGTGCTCGCTGAACAACTGTACCAACCTAGAGTCATCCACTTGCCAAGGCAGATTGCCCACATAGATCCTGAATGAAGACCCGAATTGACGGGGAGGTCTTTCCACCCGGGCGCCTCTAGGCGCTGCCTTGTTTACGGTCAGCAGCCTTCCGTTCACGTCCTGTCCACATTGAAGGCCAATCAGCAAAGCAAGAATATTTCGACATTCTTTACCACATGCTTACATAGCATATGAATTACATATGACCTTGACCATGAGAGGGAATAGTAACAGCAGGAGACGAATTAGACTAAAGAACACTGTTGCGTGCATTGCATATGAATAAGTGAGTAGACAAAGTTCATAGAATGAAGAGGCCAGTTCAGTTGGCTTCAGATTAAGGTGTTCCCTCAGGAACTAAGAGCACTGTCATGCACATCCAAAATAATTAAGAATTAGGATCCTATTACAGGCAATGTATGCAAATGCAAATTGGGAGCAGCCTATTCCATGCATACTACAAGGCTACAAGCATATAATTACTACCTGAACTATAAGCATACAAGCTGTAGCTAAGATGGGAAAACAGGATCCCTTTAACTGAATTCAGAAAATGTAAGGAAACTAGCCCATCAAGTTATCAAATATACTCACATAGCGATGGAACATCTCCACAGCCTTCTCAGCTTCCTCAACAGTACTCATGGTGACAAACCCAAATCCACGGCTCTGATCTGTTTCTCTGTTGTAAATGACCTGCACATCCACAAAGTAGAAACTGCATTTTAGAACAAAGAGAAAAGCCATACACATCCAAGCAAGTATTGCCCAACTTCCCTTACACACACACACACACACACAAAAACAATACTGACAAAACAGATATGGCACAACATATGAATAGCCTAACAAAGGTGAAGAAACGATGCACTCTTCATAAGCAAAGCATTTTAATTCTCAGCTTTGTAGACCAAAACTTCGTACTAGAAAAGACATCAGAGTAGGATCCCTTTCTATTTCAAAGTTTCTGCAGAAGCTACAAGTGCACGCCTAACAAGTTAACGAGCAATCCAAGACATAATTGTGATAAGAACTTTAATCACCAGCCTCTCCACACAACACAAATGACCAGCCTCTCCACACGACACAAGCATCCCTTGAAACAAAATCATGCACCGAGCAACCAACTGCAACCTAATCATATCACACAAGCAGATTACCAAGCAGCCAACTAAATTCTAGCAGCTCCATTCTGAGAGCTTCAACAATGCGTCGCCGCATCCAATTACACAATTACACGGGAAATCCAGAACACAAACGTAATAGCTACAGTGGTTGCGGGTGCCAATTTCAGTTGTGTATAAATACATTATTAAGGAGTCACGGATTCGAGACATTTTCTTCACCGACCAAGCTTACGCATACCGATGAGCGGACAAGGAACGACAACTAGGAGCTGAAGAAAAAAGATGCTGACCTCGGAGACCTCGACGACGCCAGCCTGCTCGAAGAGCTGGGCGAGGCGCTCGCTGTCGATGTCGTAGGGAAGGTTCCCGACGTACACCTTGGCCTCCTCCGGCGGCTCGACGTACTCCCCGACCTCTTCCTCTTCCCCTCCATCCTCCGCCACCACCTCCTCCTCGGTCACCTCCGCGGAAGCCTCCACCTCCTCCTCCGGCGCGTACTCGTCCTCTGTCTCCTCCTCGGCGGGTGCGGCGCCCGGTTCGGCGAAGTCGAGGGCGGCGGCGGAGGAGGCAGATTCGAAGGAGTCGGATGCGGCGAGCGGGGCGAGTGGGAGGCGGGGGCGGGTGGAGCGGAGGTGGAGGAGGCGTGGCGGGCTGGGGGAGAGGAGGACGAGGAAGGGGGTCGAGGTAGGCTTGGGGAGGGAAGCGGGCGTGGCGCCGAGGGAGCGGAGCGACGTGGTGATGTAGGAGGACGCCATCATCGCCATGAATGGGGGAGGAGGAATGGAAAGGGGATAAGGGATTTTTTTTTGAACCAGGATAAGGGATTTTTGGGTTTGGGGAGGAAAAAGAGGTGAAGCTGCGAGAGGATTTTGCGGGGGATATTTTTCATGCTTCTTTTCCTCTTCTCGTGCTCCTTATCCCGCGAACAATATGAAATGGGCTGGGCCGAGATCGCTGCCCATCTCCTAAATGGCCCAGGCCGTGACCCACTTCCGCAATGGACTGACGACGCAGAATCCCTGAGGTTTCTCTCTCGAAAAAGGAAAACCCTGAGGTTGGAAGGGATCATCGATCGATGGAGTCTACTTAGAGTAATAATGCACTTATTTCAGCCAAATACAAATATGTCTGCATCATAGAACAACTATGAACGTACTTCTCAAGCGAAGAATGACACGTAGATTTTTATGTATCCAACCTAAAAGATGTCGATTGTCAACCAAAGTGTCGAAAGTTTTAACTTTATATATCACACCATGGCCAGAGGGGCTAGTAAAGGAAAAAAATCAAGTATAACATACCACTATCTATCTAGGGAGCTATCGTGTTGAATCGGGATAGACTCGATCATTGCTGGATAGAAAAATCTACTTGGCACATGTCTATTCATTTGTCTTATCGAACGAACATGTCACGTCTGTTTGATCTGAAATCTATTTTGATCCTTCAGCGCATGCACATGTGAATCCTCTATGCAAATAGCAACAAATAAAATTACTGATAAGTGAAATTTCCTCAATTCTAAAGTTTTAAGATGTTTTATCTCTCAAACCCTTAATCTAATTCATGATCCGTTTTTATGGTTGGGTTGGTCTTGACGAGGGCTTCAAAACTAAAATCCACTTTGGTATGTTTCAGCAAAACTTTTTTTGTCTTTACCAGTAACCAAATTACACTGTGCTAGGTACCAAGTTAGAAGTGAACACTCATCAAGTTATTAGTGAACGATTATCATGTAATAGCTAAACTAATCGGGGCATTGTTACACGATTATGTAAGTTTAGAAAGAAAAATGCGGACTCTTATTAAGTAATAATTGGTATTTGTAACGTCCCCGTTCTTGAGTCGCTAATGGTGGGCAGTATTGCATGGCATGCATTTGCACCGGAATCTAAAGCTGAGTAAGATTTTGAATTTTTGCGAAAAGCCCAGGGCAAACCCTAACTTAATAGCATGGATAACACCTCGAAACTTAATTGATTTTGAGAAGCTTCGAAATAATAAGTTCCGAGGAACCTCTCACCAAATCCGCTTCTTGACCGAGCTCTAAAACCTTCGGTTTGAAATAATTAAAAAGTCGGAAAGGTTAGGTTGAGAAGAAAATTAACCGTTAAGTTAAAACCTTTAACTCGGAGCTCTAATTAGAAGTAGAGCTCGAGGATTTAAGAGAGAATGTGGAGTGGATTCTGAAAACTTAGTTGAATCAGAACAAAACATTGTAACAATGCTTTGAGATTTAATTATAATTTTGAGAGAACTTTGAAATGGTTCCAAAGATTTAAAATAGAATTCAAATTCGTGTTAGAGTTTAATTAAACACCTAACTAGAAAATCAAACCAAAACCAGAGGGAGGAACCTCAAAACTTCCTTTAAAATTGAAATGTCAAAACAGGGATTTAATCTGATTTGAATTTACAAATTGAAAATTAAAAAGAAACCTAGAAACCCTAAATCCCTCTCCTAGCCCAGCAGGCCATTTTCCTCTAGCCCGCTTTCTTTTCTTCCTGCCCGAGTGGGCCAGCTCTCACCCGGTCCACCTCCTCCCTTCCAGCCTGCTTGGCCCGCTCCAACAGTGCGCACCGCCCCTGTGCTTCTTCTCCCCGCCGCCGCCACCTCATGCTGGCAAAGGAGCAGCCGTGGCAAGCTCCTAATGCTGCCCCGGCCACCTCCTGCTTCGAGTGCTCCCCTCCCGGTCCGCCTCCTCCTTATCTCCTCTCAGTTCCCGGTCGGCATCTTTCCTCTCCCCGCCTCTCCCTCTCTCTCCGGTTCTCTGCTCCCCGAGCCCCACCGCCGGCCCTTTCCCCCGTCGCTTCTCCTGCCTCCGTGCCTCCTCCGTCGGCCGCCTAGGCTCGCCGCCCCGCCTTTCCCAAGCCCACCTCGCCGTGCCCCGCCGCCTTCCATCCACCCCCGAGCCGACGCCGCTTGCCACCACCGCCTCAGCTCCACCGCCACCCCGGCCGCCCTCTGCCCCGGATCCCAAGCTCCCGCAGCTCGCCACCCCTCCCCGAGCTCCCCCGCGCCGAGCCTTGGCTCCGTCGCCACCGCCGCCCCGTCCGGAGCCACCTCCCGCTGGAGCTCCCCATCCCGCCGCCGCTAGCTCCGCCCTCCCGGCCGCCACGCCGTCGCCCTCGGCTCCCCCTCCGCCTAGCGCCGCTCGGTCCTCGCCGGAGCCGGTAAGCCCGCCGCCGTCGCCCCGTTCCTCTCCAGGGCTCGCTGCCGGCCACACCGCGTCGGCAAGCCACCGGCCGGGTGAAGCCACCGACCGAGTTTTTCCCCCCCCAGCACATTAAAGGCGCTGATGGCCCAATTAAACGATGGTTAGGGCATATTAATTGCCCTAAACCAATGATTAGGGTTTAATGTTGTAACTATTATCCTTTAATGCTGTTTAGACATATTAATGATGTAATTAATAGCTAACCAGTGAAATGAATGAGCTTCTTTAGTAATTGTCTCTATGACAGTGGGCCCCATACGACAGGAATTAAAGAAAAAGAACAATAAAAAGGGAAATTCTGACATGGGGGCCCCACATGTAAGAATTTGGAGAAAGCGGATTAAAAATTAAAGAAAAGGGGAATTTGTGACAAGTGGGCCCCACTTGTCAATGACTCAGTCAGTCTTGGTCAACTTTGACCAGTAGGGCCCACATGTCAGCCTCTGCTATTATTGAATTTCTTTAAAAGATTATTTTTGCTGAGAAAAATAAAACAAAGGGTGAAAATGGATTAAATCTTGTAAAATTCACAGAAAATTCATCTTTAATCAGAAAAATGCAAATAATATATCAAAATGTTCAGAAAAATGAAATCTATTCAAAAACATCATTTCCATCCATGTTTGCATGCTAGGATTAATACAATTTGCTAAAAACTCAAATTAGGGTTTCCGATTAGCCGGAGGATTTTCGGATCGCGACATTTTATGCGTCCGGACTCCGATTAAATTGATTCCTTTTGTATTAGTCTTTATTTTGCATCCTCTACGTCATGGCATGCATTGCATCTCATGCTGATGTTGTGCATTTGGATATTTATGATTATGCCCTTGTTTCCGGTGTTTCCGTTTTTCCTCGATAGAGCCGGAGGATTCACAGGGCGATAGTCTCGAGCAAGAGCAGGGTGTCGTTGCAGAGCAACCAGGCAAGCAGCCCCTTTGGTCACGTTGCAAATCTCCTATTATTTATAAAGTATTAGTTATTTTTAAATCATTATCATATGCGTTCAACTGCTATTTTTCCGCTAAGAAAGCCTTAGTCCGATGAGTAAGACTCACCTTGTCGCTTAAACAGCTCCACCACTAACCTAACCTATCTAGCATAGTCTAGTATCCACTGTTCGAATGCTATTAAGCTATTTATGCTTGGACATGCTTAGACTTGTAGAAGTCGTAATTCCTGGGTTAGCAGATGAATCAACACTGGGAATGGGTTACGTGGTAGGTGGGTGTTCACCAGGATAACTAATAAACTTGCTTAATCATATCTGGGTTTAGACGAGAGGCCATGGCTGGGAGCATGGTGGGTTGTCTCGTCTTCCCGCAAGGACCGGTTACCGGTGTCCCTTCGAACCAAGATTCGCGTACTTCTACACGGGTGGGATTATGGGGCCACCCACGACTCACTAATTTGCTTAGACTTAGTGTATGAGCTGCATTAGTTTGCCGTTTCCATTTGCGTGTGCGTGAAAAAGGGGATGTGGTGTGTGGTCTCATATAAGGGTGGGGTGGACACACGGTCTGGGAGATCGGGGATGTACCTCGATTCACAACGCATGGGACCGTGTCGCAGTTACGGCCGGACTGATGCACATGGACTAGCCCGTACGGGTGGCTCATACCTAGGTCGACAGCATTGTAAAGGTCGTGTTCGATCACCCTCTGCTAGCACACCTCGTGAAGTGTGTACTTGGTAGCATTAAGAGACGATCGATGCGTGTAGGTAAAGATGTACACCCCTGCAGGGTTAAAACTGTTTGAACAGCCGTGTCCGCGGTTATGGACAACTTGGTAAGATTTTGCATCGAATTAGACAACTATAACCAACTTTAAAACTTGTCAACTCTAAGGACGTGGTTAGCGACAGCTTCCTCCCAGGGTGGTCGAGGATGGGTCGATGGGTTTTTCAGGTGTGGTGATCTGCAGTAAGGAATGTTCGCAAAGTGTTCGACTCGTCCCCTTTGAAAAGGTATTCTAGTAGTCGAATTTCAATCTACTTATTGTTATTGATAAAGGTAAACTTGGCTTTCCGCAAATTAGTCCACGATTACCCTTTTGTTGATACCTGGCACAATCACTACTACTTCCGCACTGTAAGTCTTGCGGAGTACAATTTTGTACTCACCCTGCTATTGTTGTTGTTTTCGTTGCAGAGGAAGCTACCCCTTCTGAGGGTGGTTTCTATTTAGAGCTCGACACCGACGACGCCTAGACGCTGGGAATCCCAGGCAGTGATCCTGCCTCTGGGGTTGGTATTTTGGTTTGTTTCGTTGCCATATCTGGCTCTACTGTTTGGCTTCGTAGCCGTTAATACTCTTCCGCTGTGTGTTTAGATCTTCGGATCCTTGTGTGTATGTATGTTTGTTAAGTTTTAAACTTATAATATTGCAGTTTCTGTCGTAGAGTCACTGCTGTGAGATCTGGTTGTTTTCGCCTGCTCATGTGCCGTGCGTGTATGTGATGAAGCGCATGTTGCGGGTAGGACTTTAGAGTTTATATCATAGAGTCATTAAGTTTAATCACCCCTGTGGAGCGACTCTGCTACTGAGAGATTGGGAACTATATCGCTCTACTCCAGCCGTGCATTAATTTGCCGGGACGAGTTCGGGGTTGATGTTCCGGCTCAGTAGGAACAGAGTGAGGAGACCATATCACCCTACTACTCTGTGCTCTCGCCAGAGTAAGCTTCGGGGTTGCCGTCTCGGGCTATTCGGAACCATATCACTCCACTCCTCTTGGAATTTGACACCCAGGAGTTGAGGTCG
Organism: Stipa capillata; assembly: GCA_019208055.1. Taxonomy (NCBI): domain Eukaryota; kingdom Viridiplantae; phylum Streptophyta; class Magnoliopsida; order Poales; family Poaceae; genus Stipa; species Stipa capillata. Next base: position 50,473 of record JAGXJF010000848.1, read on the forward strand.
GGGTTGACGTTTCGACTTAGCGGGTGGTTTCTCTTAAGCCTCTCTGTTATGAATTCTGGGGTTCGACAGTATTATCGTACCATTGGAGTATTGTAATGCAAGTTTTAGAGATGTCGAAGAAATGTTCAATAACCTAGTAACACAACAACTATAATATGGTAACTTATCACTGCCCATATAATAACTCGTTATTTATAACATGATAAGTATTCGGCCGAAAAAAATATCGTTGGAACATATCAACATGAGATCTAGTTTTGAAGCCCTCCTCGTGACGAACTCAACGGTGAAAACGGATCTCAGATCAGATAAATGGTTTGAGCTATAAAACATTTTGAATTTCTAGAATTAGGAGAATCTTGATGATATCAGCATTATATACTCTTATGCATACAATGCATGCAAAGGACAATAATGCATACATGCAAAGGACAGTAATGCATGTATGCAAGGGAGGCATCGCATCTTATGGTTAGGAGGCACATGATCGTCACGTAGTCGCTCCCATAAGCTTGTCAGGAAACAAGGAGCTGATCCCCAGGCATTTGAGTTCGCCGAGGCGATGTAGTGACATCACCATAGAGGCGAGTAGCTCACGGAAGACATGATACAGCATGAGGCCCACGGCTCTCCTGCCGAGCCTCAGCGATTCTAGCCGCACGACCATCCGGTTGAAGAGCAGCACCTTGTGCTTCGGCACTGGGTCATGGAAGCTGCGGCCGTGGCGCCTAAAGAAGCCGACCAGGCAGGCGTTGGCCCTGACCTTGCGGCTCCAGTCGACAGGGCCGGCCTTGTCATGTCAGGAGCCCTTGTGCAAGACCACACGGAGCGGCCCTTATTCACACAAAATATGTACTTAAACATGTAATTTTTTTATTGCAAAGTCAATATAGATTAGAATACTTTGTTGATTACAGATTATGACATGCTCTCACAACAAGATCCATGGACAAAAAAATGAAATGGGAAAGCACATAAGGAAATTTCTTCTAACATTTTGAGAAGCAAAATCATTTATAATTTCCTCTGTATCAATCTTGTCCAGAAAATCCTTCTCGATGCATATTCCAAGTCCATTCAACCTTTCCTGTGACATAGTTGACCTCAAATAATTTTTCAGCAATTTCAATTTTGAAAGCTCCTTTCAGCTAAAGCAACAGTCACCGGTATTGTAAATAAAATTCGATAAGCAATTGAAATGTTCGGGAAACAATCTATATCTCTAACAAATTCAAACATTTCAATAGCACACATTTGATGATCTAGTAGGGTCAACTGTAGCACTCTTAATTCGGAAAAAAAAGTCATCTAAGTCAACATCGGATGAGCCCTCATGAGAAAAAGTGCTAGCAAATTTAGTGCAACATCTTCTTAGCTCAACATCATTAAGTGACTTAAGTTTTTTGAGCTAAGCAGAAACCCAAATATACTTTTAAACACTTGAAGCTCCTCAAATCTATTTTTCAATGAAGTGTTTGCCATGTCCACCATAAGTAAAAAGAAATTACTTCAAAAAATTTCTCAGCTTCTAGAATCGCTTCATCATGATCATTATCAGGTTCACCAAATTGCCTTGTTCTAGTAACACACCGTTTTACAGGAAATGATGGTTCTATATTCAATTCAGTCGCAAGGCCTTTGGCAATATTTAAACTAGATGCAAACCCTTTCGTCTCTATACTTGTAAAGATATTTCATTATACCCTCAATTTGCTGTAAGGTAGAGTCTACGCACATGGATGGAGATTGTAATTTCTTACTCACCATGTTTACAGAAAATAGAATATCATGCCAAAATAACCGTAGCAAGTAAGAACTCAAAGGTACCAAGCACATCATACAAATTTTTTGCATCACTCCTCGTCTTAGCGTCGTCACCAGAGTTAGATAGTTCGAACAAGGCTAATCTTAATTAAGGAGCTTGATACCTAATAGCCTTAACACTTTTAATCCTACTCTCCCAATGAGTATTAGACAAAGATTTTAAAGTAAAATCAGGAACATGGTCAAGCAAAACTTTCCATCTTTTAGTTGAACTTGAAAATAATACGTATATTCTCTGCACAATTCCAAAAAATAAAATAGCTTTTCCACAGGAGTTCGCCATATCACAAAGAGTAAGATTTAGACTATGACAGGCACATGGCATATACAAGGCTCTTGGATTTATTTCAAGTAATTGTTTTTGTACCCCTTGGTGTTTACCTTTCATGTTAGAGCCATTGTCATAACCCTAGCCTCTTGCATCATCGATATTAAGACCAACAGATTTCATAGCTTCAAGCAACACATTAAAAAGACCCAAACCAGACGTGTCATCTACCACAAGGAATCCAAGAAAGAACTCTTCTATTTTTATTTTATTGTTTGACATATTAACACATCGAACGAGTAGGGTCATTTGCTCTTGATGGCTCACATCTGGAGTACAATCAAGGATTATAGAAAAATATTTGGCCTCCTTGACAATCTTTATGATAGAATTTGTAATGTTGGATGCCAAAAGAGAAATAAGCTCATTCTGAATTTTATGACTAAGGTAATGATACTGAATTTCATTGTTTTCAAAACGTCTAAGATGATCCTACATTAACACGTCAAATTCCGCAACCATTTCAACACATGCTAAGAAATTACCGTTATTCTCATGATAAAGTTTCTCGCTAGATCCTCGAAAAGCCAAGTTGCGTTTACCAAGATATTTTACTATGGCAATTATTCTTACTAAAACTTGCTTCAACCATTCTTTCTCCTTTGTTATATGCTTTTGAAAATCTTTGTCAATGGTCTGGTTCTTTCTTAATCTAATTCTTAATTCATTCCAAGTGTTCATATGAGTAATATGCTCTACACTGTTCTCATGTTCTTTGAGCCTCACACTAAGATGTCTCCAATCTTTCATTCCATCTGTTGCTAGAGCACTCTTATTATTATTAGACTTGAAAAGCTTACAACAGAAGTGACGATGAATAATATAGTATCCCGTATACGAGGAGGTATCTGTATATGATTCCCTGGACTATCGAAATAAGAATACGTATCCGGTAAAGATCCCCAGGAGATAAGGTAACCCCCCGTAAGGAGGAAGGACACCCCTTAAACTAGAAAGTCAATCCCGACGTTTAGGGAAGCCAGAGTTCTACTCGGGCATAAGTCCATGTCCGGTACAACTCGGGGAGCCCCCTATAAAAGGATTAGCAATCCTATAGGGGAGGATAAGTCTTTCAAGTCCCAAAAGAGGAGAAAGTTAGATTCAACAAGCCTTTCAGATCCAGAAGCCCTAGCTTATTCCTACGAGAAGACCCGCCACCTCGAAGGAGTCGAGCTTAGCGGAATTAGTCGGATTAGTCTACGATTAGGCCTAGAATAGCCACTAACCTTCATATCCCTTGTAAGACGATTCTCTAGTTAATATATACGAACAGGACGTAGGGTTGTTATCCTGAGGGAGGCCCGAACCTATATAAAAAGGGTATTTCCTTGCTGTCAGATCTCTTGGCCTTGTGCCCTAGAGGTCCCTACCCCCTAAGTATCATAGTTCCACGAATACCGTAAGATCGGCGGTTTACCGATCGTCGACAAGAAGCAAAATACCTTATCAGCATGCTTAGAATAGACCAACCATTTTCTATCATGAACCTCTCCGTTGCTAAGTTTTCTAAAATAATAAGAATATGAAAAATGCCTAGAAGATTCATCTGGAGGGAAGACAAGTTTTTCTTCTCTAATGGGCCCCTTTTCAACTAAAATATCCCTTGCTTTATCATCTAGATTATCCCAATGACTTGGATCATAAACATCGACAGTAAAAGTTGGTTGTTCATGTTCAGGCTCACTCAAATTATTATCATCCCCATCTGAATGTTCATGCGCACATCGCAACATTATTGCCTTGGCCCTCACCCAAGTTTTCATTCCCACTCGCATCATTCTCAGCCCCATCTAAGTTTGCATTGGGTTGTTCTTCAACAACAGCTAAAGCCAACTCGTCAACATTTGCAACACTAGTGCTTGGATTTTTCCTAAGAAATTTGTTAATGGATCCCTTTTGTGATTCTATCAAGTCATCTACTCTTTTTTTCCTTTTTGTTTTCACTCCCGGACATATAATTTCTGGATAACATCTTAGCACAGAAATAACACACAGATCAGCAAGATACAAGGCATGGGAATTGGATTGAAAGCACCTGGAGTCTGGAGAACCGGAGGACGGACTAATTTGCCGGCCTGTCATTGACTGCAATCTTCACGTGAACAGCAACAGTTCCTGCTCTGCTCACAAACGAAATCCCCTTCACGTGAACTGCGCTTAGTGCTCTCTCTCTCTCTCTCTCTGAGGAGGAGTCTGAGGAGAGAAGAACGAAGCGTCGGAGGAGATTAGGAGTCGTGTGATACGTACAGCCACAGGCTCTCCGCCTCTCTCCTCTGTATTCACGTGTAGGCCACCTTGTTGGGCTTGAAATTTTTGAGACATTGCCACACTGGGCCACATATAAATAGCAGTACTAGTATATACATACTGGACTGGGCCACTGGGGGCCCCTGTCTTTTGGGGGCCCAGTGTGGGCGCACCTGTTGCACATGCACAGGGCCGGCCCTGCCAGTCGAGAGGGTGGCCAAGGTTCTTGACGACGTAGCCAAACCCTTTCACATCGGTGCTGCAAAGCGCACGCCAGACGTGGTCAAACGCGCGCATGTAGTACTCGGGACGGTTCTCGAGGGGCACAAGGCACGTGTGGTGGGTGATGAGGAAGCGCATCTCTACTAACTGGTTCTCCATATGGTACAGCACGATGCTTGTTAGCTTAGACAATAATCTCGTTGCTTGCTCTTTTTTTGATTTAGCAAATAAACGGCCATGCAGCATGAGCTTCTTCATGATTTGTCTCATAGTTCTTCATTATTTCTGTTAGCTAGGTAGTTAGTGATGCTATGCGGGCGCGTCATGGGATGGCACGAAGGCAAGCTCATGGCGGCAAAGAAGTTGGGCTATGATCGAGTGGACATGGGATGGCTTGGCCAAAATACCTGATCATCGCAAGAGAATAGTGCCTTTCTATTTGTAATAATTGAGTTGATAAATAAGAGAAGAAAAGGCGCCTACTATTGTTACACACTGCCAAACCACTTGTGTTCTCAGTTCTGAAACCAGTGTGTGTGATCATCGTGTTCGCGTGGGTTTCTTCTTTGCTTGGCAACTACATTTGGTATTAGAGCGGTGTATGATCCATTTTTGCGCTTGTGCGGTGTGTGATCCGTGCAAGAGAGATGCCAGGTGAAGAGCTTGATGGGGGCGCCTACTCGGGCACGCCGCCACGTGCAGCGATAAGTGGGTGGTCAAGGAGAGCGATGGGATGGTGCAGTACCCTTGTGTTGACGTGCACCAGTTATATGGATTGGGTGCTTGTCATGCAGGTGCAGTTGCAGGCTCAAGGCCCATGGGATGTCATCAACCGCAATGGTGGCAACCACTGGGAGGATAGGCGTGTGCTGTCCATGATTCTTTGTGCCGTGCTGCTAGAGTTATTTTGGATGTTGGTAGTGAAGGATACTACCAATCTACGTGGGATATGATAAAAACCATGCAGATGGGGACGCGTTCATGAGTCAAAGGTAGAAGGAGTTCAAGAACATAGTTCAAGGACGGGGAGTCGAATCTTATGAATGACCTACAGTTGCTCAGTGATCAAATCAAGGAGCGCAAGGCCATACTCAAGTTCCCACATAGTGTACCGTTGTGTTACACCCTGATCGCCATGTCCATCGAGACATTGGTCGATCTCAAGACTCTGACAATCAAGGAGCTTGACTGGGTGTCTGTTGGCTATCGAGGAGTGGCACACCACCAACAAGGACATCAACAGAGGAGGTGCCGGCGGTCGCCTTCTTCTTAATTAAGAAAAGTGGCTTGCGCGGCAGAAGCGGCTCTTGCAAGGTGAACGCTCATTTAGAGGCAGTGGCGGTGACAAGGGCGGTGGTAAGATAAAGACGAAGGGTAAGTTCATCATAGGGGACAAGTCAACAACGAGCGGCAGCGGCGGCCACGAAATTCATGGCAAAACTAAGCCGAAAGAAAAATGCTACAATTGTGGCATCCATGGCCACTAGGCCAAGGAATACCACAAGCCATGTCACGATCTAGGCAGGAGGCAAATCTAGCGTAGGCAGCGGAGGAGCAGCTGACACTGTTGCTCGCCACAACCGAGGGCACCGTGCATGACGCACGTGACGCAGACTGGCACACGATGTGTCCAACTTGTGTCATGCGGCAAGCACAGAGGTGCAACGTGTGTTCCTCAACAAGGAGCGTGTGATCCCAGTGGCGATCGACGACAACAGCTGGTACCCTGACATGGGTGCCAGCAATCACATGACGGGCTCCAAGGTGATGCTGACTTCTCTTGATGAGAAAGTGAAAGGTACAGTAATTTCGGTGATGGTTCTTCCATTGAGATCCATGGTTGCAGCACAATGTTGTTCACATGTAGGAACGGTGAGCATCGGTTGCTCAGCAAGGTGTATCGCATACCTCACGTGCGCATGAACATCATCAGCTTGACCAACTTGACAAGGCTGGGTGCAAGACCTTCATCAAAAATCACGAGTTGTGCGTCTTCAACTGCCAGTGGTTGCTATTGGCATGGGTGCAGTGGACGAGCAACCAGTTGTATACCATGGCTCTCAACTTGGCTGCACCTGTGTGCCTACTAGCAAACACAAGCGACATGGCATGGTAGGGGGCACACGGTACGGACACCTTCATTTCCGTGCATTTCACAACCTCGGCGCTAGGAAGATGGTGGATGGGATGCCCGCCATAGATTGCATGGAGCAGTTCTTCAAAGGGTGCACACTGGGCAAGCTGCACCATACTCCGCTCTTCTGCGCGTCGGTGCACCGTGCAAAACAGGGGCACGATCTTATCCACGGTGATCCTTGCGGTCCAATTGCACCAGCCACCGTGGGAGGTAACAAGTATTTTCTACTGATTGTTGACAATCACAGTAGATACATGTTGATGTGACGGTGGCTCGATCTTTCGATGAGAGGACGATAGCTACCGATTAGGTAGAGCTTAAGCTTGATGATCTGACTATATCGTGCTGGACGATAGCCTTAGCAATCGCTAAACCAATCTCCGATGGTGATTGATCTTGCCATGGGCACGATCACACTGAAGAATGAGGTTCGAGTTCCTACAAGTAATCAAAGAACCGGCAAGAACTGTGATAATTTTCAATATGAAATTGCGAGAAATAAATTGGCACAAGAGCTAGAAGAACAAGTTGGGATTCCACTGGGATCTGAACAAGACGGTAGTCCTACACGACTTGTAGATGTGAAATTGTAGCAGCAGCTAAACTGTACTCAATGAAACCCATCTAACCCTAAGGACTCGGGGTTTCCTTTTATAGGAGAGGATGGGGAGGAGTCTAGAACTCCTTCTCCCTTACGACTCGAATATATCTAAGTTTGCTAACTTTAAAAGATATGTGGCTCATGGCCAAAAAAGGTGACGTAGCACCATGTTGACTCGACTTGGTCGCAACCCCTTTGGGGTGGGACTAGCCTTGGCCAAAACCCAAGTGGTGGGAGGCCAAGGATTTTTCACTAAGTCCTTTTCATGGTGGCTTGAAGGTGCTTCCCATCTCCAATTAACTCAGCACCCGCGTTCTTCAAGTTCTTGCTGTCATCATCGCTTATTCTTATCTTCATGCTCCATTGCTTGTCCCTCATAGCCCTAGTTATTGGTCTTTGTGTTTCCGACACTTGAGGAGTGACACTTGGAGCTAACGTAGGCGCTGTGGTGGTATCCTTAATAGAGATGTCCTCATCATCCTCCTCTTCTTGAATTGACGTCGTCCTCGACGGCAACTCATCGTCCTCACCCAAATATGGTTTCAAATCTACAATATTAAATGTGGGACTAACCCCAAAGTCTGTAGGTAGATCAAGCTTATATGCAATCATTAATCCTTTCAAGCACTTTAAAAAGGACCATCAGCGTGAGACATTAATTTAGACTTGTGTACATTAGAGAAACAATCTTTCTTAAATGCAACCAGACTAAATCACCTGGTTCAAATACAATATGTTTCCTACAGTGACTACCAGCAATTTATATTTAGCATTCATGCGCATATTGTTCTCTTTAGTCGTCTCATGCATTTTTAACATCAAATCAGCACGTTGTTTAGCATTAAAATTAACCTTCTTCGAAGATGGAAGAGGCAACAAATCAATAGGTGCATGCGGTATAAAGCGATAAACAATCTCAAAAGGGCACATCTTAGTGGTAGAATGCAACGAACGATTATAAGAAAACTTGATATGAGGTAAACATTCTTCCGACATACGTAAAAAATAATAATTCAAAACAATATTAAGCATAGTAGACAATGTTCTATTTACAACCTCAATTTTTTCATCAGTTTGGGGGTGACATACAGTACTGAAAAACAATTTTGTCCTCAACTTAGCCCATAAGCTTTGCCACAAATGGCTAAGAAATTTAGCATCACAATCTAAAACAATAGTATTTGGCACACCATGCAAGCGTATAATTTCATGAAAGAACAAATCAATAATAGTAGCATCATCAGATTTGTGACATGATATACTATCCCTCCTGTTCTTTGTCCTAGGTAGCCCTAAAACAAAATCCATAGAAATATCTTCCCAAGGTACAGTAGGAATAGGTTATATAAACCATGAGAATTAAGTCGTAACATGTAGTGCAGTGAGCAACAAATCTCTCAACATGCCATCTCATCCGTGGCCAAAAGAAGTGTGCAGCAAGCACGTCCTCTGTCTTCTTGACGCCAGAATGACCCATCAATCCTCCTCCATGTGCCTCCTGTAACAACAATAGACGAATGGAACTAGTTAAGATGCATAGCTTGTTAGCACCGAATACATATCCATAATTAATGACGAACTTGTTCCATGTTCCCCCTTATTTATAATTCTACATTACATCTCTAGATTCACCATCATGCACATATTGATCTTTGATGGTATCCAAACCAAAAAATTTGAAGTCAAGCTATGACACCATGGTATAAAGACGTGACAATGCATCAGCAACAATATTTTCTTACCCTTTTTGTGTCGGCGTATTATTCCGGCAATACTGAATACGGGGCGGTGTGAGCACAGCAAATCCGGATGGGTGCACACGGGAGACAGGATTTAGACAAGTTCAGGCCCTCACGGAGAGGTAATACCCTACGTCCTGTGTTTGGTGGCTGGTATTGATGTATCCCGTATGAGGGTATGTGTCTATGCCTATGATCAGATGATCTGAGAGCTCTATTTTTTTGTCGTCTACCTATCTGGGGATCCCTACCAGGCCTTATATAGGCGGCCGGGATGGAGTTACAAGAGTCCGCATCGGCTTACAGATATATTTCCTAATCGGTTACAACTACCACCCGGGGTTCCGGGCAGGTACATGTCCATGTCTTGTACTCCAAGTCGATGATGCACCCCCGTGTTGTAGTCGGACTCTGAATAGTTGGCCTGGCCCACCCTATGCCTGGGTGGCCAGTTTTGTCCTCCTTGACGATACCCGGGTGCTATGTCATCGTCAGTAGCCCCCGAGCCTTCGGCCGACTGGATTAGTCGGGCAGAGGCTGCTTCTGTAGACTTCACTCTGGGGGCACGAACAGTGCACCCAGAGGGTGTAGCCCCCGAGCCTCTACTCGGTTCGAAGAACCAAGTGGAGGGTCCTTATGACCTTTCCCGAGTAGCTGATTTTTGTCTTGGTTACGCCGAGTGCTTTTGCCTTCTCCCTTAGACAGGCTTCCCGAGTGGCATCCGCCTGAGCGGGCCTCGTCGTCACTTGCAGAGAGAATGTGAGGGACTTTAGAACCTCATGAATCCCGACTGAATTGCCAAATGGTATCTGGTTTCCCGAGCGGCTCAGGTCCAGCTAGTGTCCCTCTGGGGGAATACCCTCGGAATTCGCGTCAGAACCAGAATACAGGCCGTAGTGCTTCGATCCCGAGTTGTTCGGTGTCCGACTAGAGCAGTCGGACGGAGATTCCTTGTTGCCTTGTGGATTTCACACTGGGGGCACGAACAGTGCACCCAGTGGGTGTAGCCCCCGAGCCTCCACTCGGTTCGTGGAACCGAGCGGAGGGGCCTGATGATTTTCTCGAGGCTGATGGAGGAGGAGGAGGTCCACTCCTTGTTACCATGTTAAAGCCAACCAAGCTCCACTTCCTATACTGTACTTTGTTCGGTTACTTGGTAATCACTATGTTGGGGCACACATGGTTATTTGTTATGGGGCTCTTGTCTATATAACCCTCTCATATGAGATGTAAAATGCACCCAATAAATGGGAAAATCTTAAGAGAAGAGGCCTAGAGCTCTAAGTTTCAAACGAGGAGCTCTAGTAGCGTAGCGGTGTTGAAAAATCTACGACAGCCCAAGTCGCTAGTCGAGTCCTGCACGAGGCTCCTCTCTCGACATAGAGCTAAGCCGTGCTCCACGAGGTAGCCGAACCTATTAAAAACATCGACGTGTCTTAATTGCCGAGTGTACAACAACCTTCTAATAAGGCCATCATACGACCTATTAACCTTGTGACTTAGCCGTCGAGCTATCGACACCCTTTCTTCTATATTGTTTCTGCAACGACCACAAATTGCCACTCCAAACAAATCGTGTTCGAAGAAATGTCACTTCACGTATCACTGGCATGTGGGTTCAAAGATGGTTGAATAGTTAAGTCTCCCTTTTTCCCTCGCTTATCATCGTCTCACGTGAACCATGATATTGCTATGATTGATATCCATGATCACATGAATCAGAAAACACCTAGCTAAGCTACGGTTCAGAACTTCAGATCATAGTCTCAATAAGAGATCACTACTCGGCAGCAGGTCATAGCTTCTGCTTTGTTTTAAAATAACAGATTACTCTCTCTGGTGTCTCTAAACCATATTTGTTTCTTCTAGCCTCCAATGCGATCAGCCGATCAGGAAGGGGGTTGAAGAGGTGTCCTCGTAGGCGCCCTCTCAGCCAGATCACTGAAGATCAGTCACACCATTGAAAAGAAAGAATCAAATTCTAGATCCAAAAACATGTTTATCTGCATCAGTCTCACTCTCTGAATATGTACCTGATCCTTTGGCTGATTATCGCCGCGTACTGGGTCGGTATCTTCCTCAGCGCTTCCAAGGCAAATTGTTCTTCCTTCTCGGCTGGAGACATCTCTGTTGACATTATCTTGGTGAAATCCACAAACTGCAATTAATTAAGCAGTATGAAGTGAAGATTAAATTAAGCACATATTTCTTGCAGGAACAAACATATGATGATGCTACACACCTGGAAATTATCAAACCGGCTTCGGGTGTCATGGCAGTGCATTAGATAATCATCCCATGGCCCATCGCCAACTCCAACAAGGACAATAGACAGAGGGAAATGACTGCACACACAAACCATGTGACAGGGTCATATCATATCCCGAAGTATATATGATTATGGGCTAGTTTATTTGCCAGGTAAATTCTCAAAACAGAGTATACCAGTATTGCGTTTACTCCTCCACTCGGTGATCGAGTAATAGAAACATGTACTTAGCAATAACCTTCAGTTGGTTTTATAGCCTATTCCCGGTATTACCTAGCACGTAAGAGAGCCTGAAGAGTCCTTTTTTCTAGGTAGTTCTCTGATCTTGTTTCTTCCGGGTAGCTTGCGGGATGAGCACCTGAACTTCTTGGAACCTGGGGTGACATTAGAAATGCAGCCATAAAAATTAGTATAGAATTCAACGGTTGACAAAATCTGAGAGACTTCATGTCAGAGTGACAGAATGCAAATTATCTACATGCAGTCAAGGCTGAAAGTTGTAAAAGCAACAGAAAATGGCGTACCTGCCCATCAGCCATTATCAGTAGGATGTGATACTGATGGCCAGAATCTTCAACTACTCCCATCGCAGTTTCTATTATTGGAGCTAAAGATGTCGGACCTAAATCATAATTTACCAATCATAACTAATTTCAGCAAAAAGGACCAGTAGGAAGAACAAAGCCAGATGATACCAGATAGCCGCACGTTGGTGGCGATTTCTCTGTATCTCTCTAGCACTTCCGGGACGCCATTGCACGCTCGCCTGTCTCTGTAGAAGCTGAACACGTCTTGATCGTGTGTCGATACTGGAAGCAAATGAATTCACCACTAGTGAGAGATCATTCAGTAAGAAGAAAGTAATGTCTGATGGATGAAGAAGAGAGCCTTACTGTCCCCAAACCCAAAACAAGGGATCACGTTATCTTCGTCGAAAGCCAATAGCGTCTCCCCGATGATGCCGATCGCTTGCTCGTAAGGATTAGGAGAGTCTCCGATGTGATGCAGGATTCTCCCGTCGAAACAATTTTTCCCTTCTCATCCATCAAAACACTAGTCATGCATGCAAAATGATGAAAATTGAAAAAGAGCCAAAATTCAGACAGTACAAAACTAGGTAAGAGTACCTGTCCACTCGTTGCTCTTGGTGAAATCCACCCCAATTATAAGATTGGATGACTCGAGGCCAACCGCTTGCAAGCTGCCTTAACCTGCAAATGTGACACCCAAGGTACACTGACAACATTAAGTACAGCTGCAGCGGATAGACTCTGCTTCTTTGTCGAAACATACAGAGGGTAATGAACTGCAGTTGAACAAGATACACTGACCTGATCCAAGGTTTCATAAGCTGGATCTATTCTTCTTCCATATGGCCTTTCAGTTTCATATCTCTTCAGACACACTGTGAAGGTGAAAACGGTGCAGAAAACCAGTAAGAAAGCCGAGAGAATCATCCTGGCTTAAGGATGGGATCTCTTATCACAAAAGCAAGAATCGGCAGTGCGTGTATGAGCTCTACGGAGAGCTATGCGCAAGCAAGAAGCAGGCTTGCTTCCACAGTGGCGCTCCCAGCTTTTGTATTGAGATGGGGAGGAAAAACAGATGAAGTTAACCGGGTCAGATTGGTCATCGACGAAGTTTCCAGGGAAGGCAAAGATCCCGTAGATTGCACTGAAGAAAAGGAGTTCAAATTGGCGATTTAAAGGCAAGGACGCGCAAAGGCTGTCGGTGGAGACGCTGAAACAAGTAACCAACGAATAGATACCGTGGCCATGGTCCAAGAAAAGCTATGAGCATAGTACATTGCTGAATTTCAGACAACCGCACACCGGCAGATGATGATGCAAAGGAAAAATTGAGAATATTTGGCACCCCAAATAGTTGCACTTCAGGATTTGCCACCGTGTTGTCTCGCTTACGTGTGGGCCCAGGACTCACGTGTTAGTGAAAACTGCTGAATGGCAAATGATGAAAGTGAATGCCAACCTTTGGGGCTGCAAACCGTGTGTTTCTTGATAATGGTAAGTCCCACTTCTATCTTGATTTCCTGAGACTAGCCGTAAGTCCATGCCTGAGAAATAAAGCCGGTCTTTGTGCAAGTCGCTTGCTCGTGAGGTCGTTGTGGAAGATGCTTTGCTTAACAAGGTTCAGCGTGTAGAAAATCAGTAAGGAAACACCAAGAACAGAAGGACCATTTGTTTACCTGGAGGTATAGTTCAAAGCATTCCGCGTGCTGTGAGACGGGAACGGGAAGACGACTTGACTTGCGATGCTGACGAAGAAAGAATGCCATCTCATCTTATTCCCATCCCCTGACCTGTGTGCGTGAGAGTACAGTCATGTTGTGCACAGACAGCAGCAGGCCAGCGAATCAGACAACGTACCATAGCTGCTCAATTTGCAGTTTATACTACCTGGTAACAGCTTCTCAAACTACATTTTTCTTGTGAGAATTGCAAACTCGTATTTCAGAAACAGATTATTCTCTGTATAATCTACAGTAAACCTGATTCAGCAAAACAGACTTGTGGTATGTACAGAAGGGCAGGATAGAGTGGTATATTGGAATGGAATAATTTTGTCAAAGAATGAACATCTTAGACATCTTTACTGTATCCCGGGTGGTAACTTTTACAATTACACGGTGCCATCTAACACCGTCGTGAGTTTGCACACTACAAGCATGAACAAATTGGCAAAACATCTACAGGAAGAAGAAAGCAAACTAAAAAAAGATCTACTGTTCTCCCTTTTTTGCTAAATGGAAAAGTAGGACCGATATTTCCATCTGTATAAACATGTGGCAACTATATCAGGGGTTCAGAGAGCTCCATCTCATTGGAAGTTTCATCTGCCTCGGCTGGCGGTAATCGCACATAGTTCAGTCCCAGCCATTGCCATGGCCAGCACATGTACCTATGGCTGTTGCGATTATTCGAGTCCGTTCTGTTGTATGATTCTTCAACCTGCCTGTTAAGCTCCTCCAGTCTCTCCCGTAGCCTTGAAGATCTCGTATCTGCTAGTTTTAGTGATTTCTCCGCAGCGTCACGTGCTGCTATTGCTGCAGCCGCTGTCTCCTCCTTGAACTTGAGCTTGTTTTCCAGCTCCAGCATTGCTTGTTTTGCTTCATCCAATTCCTTATGGAGGGATGATATCTGTGCAATAAAGCTTGGTTAGAATTCAGTTCAACTTATCAACAATCAAGTAAGGTTGAACTTATGACCAAAAAAGATGCTTCTCCCCCTATGAAAAACAGCAATTTCTTTACATTAGTTAATCCACATATGCTCTTTTGAAGATAAATCCCAAGGTCCGTACTATCCATGCACAAAGGATCCAATGGCTCTGTATCAAGGTTCCCTTGCTTAATCTTCATACGGCCACAGTTACACCTGCTGCCACCACAGATTGCAACACCTGCTGCCACTACAGATTGCAAAAGCCATTCCCCACATTACTACACATCAATTAGGTAAAATTTATCTATACATGATAGGCATAGTCGCTTAAGGCATCTAAATTGGTGTTTCTCAACTGAAGCTTTTACTATGTTCAAGGTAACAACACCGTATCTAACACTGGAAGTATGAATGCTAGACTGTTACTATCTTTAACTCAAGATGCAACAAAAATAGGTCACATGGAAACAATCCATTAATGAAGGAACTGAATGCAATAACAGAGCAATAATAAAGCTGATATCGAAGCTACCAGCATGTCAAACAAATTGGGAGTACCATGAAATCTACTTAAGCAACATCATATGATAGTGGCATCTTATGTTTGTATCGCTATGTTGAATAAACATAAACCCTTGCTCCTTCAAAGGTCAAAACTATTTATCTGTATCACTATACCATAACACGTGCAGTCATTACTTAATGATGTCTCAGCTAAACTGGAATGTACAATACAGGTCAATCTGTTAAAATATTACCATGATGATACAAAGAGTCAAGTATGCTACCTTAGATGTTGGAAGCATGCCTAGTACAATACTATCTTTTGTGCTTTATTACACTTTGTGTAGTGGCTTGGTCAAAACACCAAACATAAGTTGCAAAACTGCACATGGTAGTTTGCTAGCGTGTTCACTGTGCTTAATATTATTCTGTTCTCCAAAGAAATATTTATTATCACATAACAATGATGCCAAGTGATTAATATGGTCGAGTCAATGGTTTTCTAATGTAACTCATGAAAACAAAAATTAAGACACTGGAAGCATAAAGAACATGCAGAATTATATGGCATGTGTTGGTATAAGAGCACCTGAGTCTGGAACTCTTGTTCAATTGATCTACCAGCTTCAGCTTCCTCCTCTGCTGCCATCTTCCATCTTTTAATCTCCTCTTCAGCAGCTGTTACGTCCATCATCAGACCCTCAACCTTAAGAGTGCATGGTACACAGTTAGTTGTTGTATCATTGATTAGAACATTATGAGTAATAAGTAGTGCACTTGAAACATCAGATTCGACATGAGGAGAAAATTACACTTTCATTTGCCACCCTTTCCTTCTCTTCAAGATGCTTTATTTGTTTTCGTAGCTGGCCATCTCTTTTTCCTGCCCTTCCATCCTTGTCCTAAGTAGACCAGACTCCGCCCTGAAAGCCAGCAAAGTACATAGATGATCACAGACAGGAAGCAAATTAGGATTATTCCAGAACAGCGGCAGTAGGATATAACACTGCAGCTTCAGTTGTCCATACTGAGACGCCAAGAGTGGTATGTTCAGCAATGGTTTATCATCAACTTTTATATCATACTGTTGGTCACAAAGAAGTTCCAAAGCATATGCCGTAAAACACATGGCTATTTCACACTAAATCCAATGGATAGCTTCTAAATTCATAGTTGTTAGAGGCTGTTTGGTTAGGCTGTGGCTGTTGACAAAGCTGCTGTTGGCTGGGCTGTTTAGAAAAGCTGTTGTGGCTGTGGGAAAGTGAACATATGGTTTTTGCTTGATCCAAACCATCTACAGTATTTTGGAAAATGAGCACTTTCAACACATTGCAAAAAGTTGGCAGAAGGCAGCTTTCCAAACAGCTGAATTTGCACTGCAAAGCCCACAGCTACCGTTGGCAAAAACTGCTAAAAAGCTGGCCGATTGGTTGGGCTGCAGTTTTTTCTAAAGGAAAGCTGTTGAAAAGCCCAACCTAACACCCCCTTAGTTTGTTACTCAGTTCAACAGGCAGTGCAGCAACAATGACAACCAAAATGACAATAAAAACATGAACCAATGCACTCCAGTTTCTACCCCTGAGCTAGGAGTGGACTGATCAAATCTATCGAAGACTGGGAGTAAATAGAACAAGGTTCATCAATCAAGGTAGCTACCTCAGTGCTTCAACAAGATGTTGAAGCTCAATGATCTTAATCTGGGACTCCTTCATGCTATTCTCCAATGCCCCTGCCTGCATTGTTGATTACGCAACAAATAGTTTACTAGTTTAGTGCACTAGATGAGAGGTTCATGAACTTGCAACACCATAACATTACAGCAGTGGAATTACCAGGGTATAGACTTCATCCTTCTCCACGCTCCCTGGCCTGTCCTCACTGCACGCGTTGAGCCCTATCTCGATTCCAGCCTCCCTCAGCCCATCCTCAGCAACCTTCAATACCTCGCTGGTGTTCGCCTGCACTGCGCTACGGAGCAGCACGCCAATGTGCTCCTTCTCCCGTGTCAGCTCATCCACCCTCTCCTCCAAAAGCCTCACCTTGCTCTCTTTTGCATCCACCCATCCCCCCACCTTCTGCAGGGCCATGGCCGCAAGGTCATACGCCATCTTGGTCCCTTCCAGCGATACCTTGAGGCTCTCCTCCACGTCCGTATCCTTCCATACGAACACCGAATCGGGCAGCGCACTCGCCGCGTCCGCGTCCACGAGCACGACGACCTCGCGCACCTCATCGTAGAGCTTGGAGGCGCACCCGATCTGCTCCGCGAGCACTGGCCTCTGCGCGTCCAGCTTCCCCTCGAGGACGGCGACTTTATCGCGCAGGTCCGAGATCTCCGCCTCCCGCTCGGACAGGGACTTGGAGAGGGACTCGGCCTCGGCGGACCTGGAGGCGACGGAGGCCTCGAGCTCGGAGACCTCGATGGCGATCTGGTAGTTGCGCTGGTCCATCTGCTCGCGCGCGCGGTCGCGGTCGCGGTTGGCGGCGTCGATCTGGGAGAGGAGGTCGTCGACGATGTCGTTGGCGCGCTTGAGGACGCCGTAGGCGAGGGCGGGGAGGCCGGAGGAGTACTTGTGGGAGGTGGGGAGCGGCGCGTGGGGAGCGGAAGCGGGGGAGGCCTTGGCGGAGATCCTCTCGAGGCCAGAGGAGAGCATGGAGGAGGCGGTGGAGGCCTCGGCCTGGAGGGCGGCGAGCGCGCGGGCGGAGGCGGCGGCGTCGGCCTTGAGATCGTCGCGCTTGCGGATGGCGTCCTGCGCGAAGGCCTTAAGGCGGCCTAGGCGGGTCTCGGAGTTGGTGAGGGCGTCCTCGGCGGCGCGGCGGAGGCGGCGCTCCTCCTCCAGCTCGGCCGCCAGGCCGAGCAGGCGCTGCTGGGCCTCGACATCGTGGGGTTGGGATGCGGGTGGGGGTTTGGAGGAGGAGGAGGAGGGAGGCGGGAGCGGGTCCTCGTCGACGTCGGAGAGGACGGCGGCGTCCTCGTCGTCGGCCATGGTGGGGGTTGGGAGAATTGGCGTGGCGTGGCGGTTTGGACGCGGGTCGGAAAGGGGGTAACGTGATTAGAGGAGGAGGACTTGGCGACTGTTGGGTTGTTTCGAGTCTGGACTCCCTGATGGGAAGGAAGATGGTTAGTGGCTTGGCCAGTTGGCTGGCCCCCTAGTGAGTCCCAGTGCCACCTTTCTCCAAAGCTACTTATTAGCCTTCGAAGGAAAAAAAATACACCTCCACTAGAAATACATTTTGCGTAGGACTACACACGTGTGCATATTCTGTCTACATGTACGCATACTCGAGTACGGCCGCGAGATGCACACCTAAAATAAACATGAACAAAAAGCACCCATATGCGTCGTAAAGGCGATAGCCGAGATATAAAACCTGGTGGATAAAAAGTCGTACATTGATAACTCCATCATCCTACCGAGAGATAGTTTTCAGCTGCCTTTAGAGCATCTCCAACCGAATTCTCAAAATCCATTCCCTATATCCCCATTTGAGAAATCTACAGTAAAAATTCCTTCCCTAAAATTTCCTCACACTCCAACCGATTCCCCAAATCTCATTCCCTATACTCCACTCTTCTATATTTTATTAGTTTACACCAACTACCATGTTACAGAAGCAGAGCAGATCCAAGCTCCCTCCCTCGAGCAACTCTAAACCCTACTCCGCCCTCCGCTCCACGGTCCCTGACAGCCATGCCCCACCGCGCCGCTCCCCTCCTCCTCCTCCTCCTCCTCCTCCTACCACTTGTCGCCGGCGCCCCCCGCCGCGTCGGAGGAGGCGGCGGGTACTGTGGTGGAGCCGGAGCCGGAGCCGGAGCTGGTGGCGGGCCTGCTGGAGAGGCAAAGGGCCCAGCTTGCGAGGCTCGAGGAGCTCACGGCGTCTCTCGCCAGGTCCGTCCACGCGCTGGAGTCCGCGCTCAACAGATCCGCGGAGCCGGAGCCCCCGCCGCCGACCGCCGCCGTGGCGCTTGGCGGGGACCGGCGGGCACCTCAGGGGGTGGCAGTCACGAGGCGCCGCCCGCTCTGGTCCGAGCGGTTCCACTTCGCCGCGGCGGTGCGGCTCGGGGACGGCGCGCACACGGCCGCCGTGGCCGCGCTGCCCTACGAGGACGCGGACGGGCTCACCAAGTACTTCGCCGTCGGCGACTCCCGCGGCCGCGTCTTCGTCTTCTCCGCCGGTGGGGACGCGCTGCTCGAGCTGGAGACCGCCGGCGCCTCCGGGGAGTCTCCGGTTACCGCCCTCCTCGCGTACCTCTCCCCGCGCCGCACCGACTGCCTCCTCTTCGCCGGGCACGCTGATGGCTCCGTCGCCGCGCACCGGCTCACCGAGTCGTCCCCGCACGGCGATGATCTACTCCGGGAGGACGCGCGGGAGGCGGGGATGGACTTCTCCGACCTGCCGCGGGAACCGGGAGGGACGCTCGACGCAGTCGGGAAGTTGGGGGATAGGGAACGAGATCGATTCCTCAGATTTGAGGAAGGAGGAGACCGAGATAGGGATGCGACAGTGATCGGGAACGGGTTGCGGATTCGGTTGGAGGGGGGTTTTTCACTGTGCTGACCAAAATTAGGGATAGGGAACGGTTTGGGCAACCGGTTGGAGATGCTCTTACTCACTCAATGTCAAGATAATTTATCTTCGATTGTACTATGTTGCATACGAATAATTTACGTCTATTTATCAGAACTTCTGTTTTTCAATTGCACTCTGCATACAAAACAAGTAGTAAAACAAAGTCAATGACACATTGTCACTGTCCATCCAACAACTAGCAGGAAAACATCAATAGCATACAACCCTCGGCATTGGATTTGCATAAGAAACTTTTCATAATAGAGATAGCACGACAGCCAGAGTCGGCCAGTTCTAGATGAAATAAAGAGACAATACCAAGAAAGTTACATCAAAATGGTAATTTTTGTTGCTCTGCGAGCCTTGGAGAATTGCAAGTAACATGGGATTCTCACAGAAATTGTTAAAGTTTGGTAATTCAAACTTCTAGAGTATTCCCAATAGCTAAAGAGTAAAATATTCACTAACTACCAGAATAAGAGAGTTAGGAAATCTTCTAGTACGTAGATATTTGGTTAGAAGAGTATTGAAAGTTTAGATATTTTATATCAAGGGCTATGATGTTAACATGTGTCAAAGATCCAATAGATTTTGAGCACCGTAAATAGAAGACCCTTGCCTCTTGCCTTGACATGGTAAGAGAGCATAGCTGGTAAGGAGGTGAGTAAGAGTTGAGTGAGTGCCACCCAAGAAGTGTATGTACATTCTTGTGTAATATTATCTACATTTTGATAAAGTAGTACTTTTGCAATTAAAGTCTCCTAATTAGGCTATGTTATTTTTAAGTACTTACTTCATTATCGAGTTGTGATTCGACGTGAGTGGCTCGGTCGACTGAAATCAAAACGGACTTGCTTTAATGTGAGTGGCATGCCGCCTGAAAGCTAGTCTTGCTTTAATGTGAGCGGCTTGGCTACTCGGAAGCTAATAGTGCACAAAGAAAGTAGAAGGTGCGGGTCCTAAGTGGGTTTTAGGGCCATCACAAACCCCAAAATTTGGTATTAAAGCAAGCCATCCTAGACCATCATTTGTAGGAGGTGTCAGTAAGCACTGGGTGCTTACTTTGTTCGGTGCTACATCAAGTGCTAAAGGGACACTCTATCAGTGTACTGTTCGGGATTGTGAGGCTTATTGGTCTAGGACCAACGCTTACTTGACATTGGGCATCAGTCACCATGGCAAATCTTCTTGGCACAAGTAGCGGGATCAAGAAGTTCAATAGCCACAACTATGACTATTGGAAGATCTACATGGAGTCCTATCTACAAGTCAGGACTTGACGGAGGGATCCCCTCCGGATAGGCCCAGGGCAGGGAGTCGGCCCATCAGGCCCAGGGTGTCCCATGGAGGTCCACGCCAGGAGGCCCACTCGGCGAACGATCCACATGAAGCCCACTCGGTAGTAACGTCCGGGTGTCATCAAGACCGGGCGTTACGACGACATTAAGGCAGACGTTGCATGGAGAATTAAGTAGAGTTATGGCATACATTAAGTACGCCGTTACTGTAACCCGGTGAAAGTGCACTCAGTCCCAAGGAGTGTGGGAGAATGATTATCTAGCCCCAAGGTTTGGTTTTGATGGTTAATGGCAACCTTCACCTGTATTTAACGTTTACAATGAGTGAGAACAGGGGTTTAGATGAACAGGTGATCGATCAAGACAACATCTGAGTGATGATGATGCCTAAAAAGAGCAAGGAACCGTGAAGGTCAGAAGGGCTAGCTGAGCTAGTCTCCTGAGGCTCAGTTGCGAGGAAGCCGAGGCTGTGCTCGAGGGCAAGCGAGGTGATGGTGGCTTGATGGAGTTCAAGGACCGTGACTGCAAGCTGGATAAGACCTGGAGGAGCTAGGAAGCTGGTGGATCTGCGTCAAGGGGTTCGCTGTGCGTCTTCAAGGGCTATCGTCTTCAGATTGTTAGCTTGGAACCAGTGCCAAGATTCTGAGCGAGCTGGTCAGTGGCAATGGTGAGTCCATTGTCCTCCTGAATCAGTTTTAGGCTTGTAGTGAGCCGGCCAGTGTTGTGCTCAGGTGCTGCCTGAGGCAACCGAGTCCACCTGAGTTTGGCATCTGAGACTCAGGTGGGTAGCTCAGCCGTGGCTAGTAGGTTACCTAGTGTATGTTAGCTGAGTCTCAGATATGTGTGTCTGGTGGCTCTTTGTCTGACGTGGCATGAGGGTAACGGCTAGCTGCCAGGGACCCTATAAATAGGGAACCTGGGGAGGTTTCGACCTCAACCTTTACCTCTACCATAGAAAGCACCCTGCTGTCGGAAGAAAGAGCTCTTAGTCTCCGAGAGAGAGTTGCCTGCGTGCATCCACTGTGAGAGAGAGTTGCTTTACATCCTGAGTGCTTCAGAACTGAGAGAGTTCATGGTATTGGTTCCTCCAAGAGACTGAGAGAGGTCTTGGAGTTCGTCTGCTCCAAGACCGGGAAGTTGGAGTCGTTGGTGAGCAAGCCAATTCTTGTGTGGCTGCCTCCAAGCGTTTGTGAAGGCGATTTGAGTCTACCTGTCTCGCTGGGTGAGATCAAAAGGATTCCACACAAGATAAGTGAACGAGGAAAGAGCACGGTTCAGTGCCGGCTGTGAAAGCAGCTTCCTCAACGGAGACGTACCACTTTGCTAAAGTGGGAACTTCGGTAAAACAAACCTTTATCTCTACTCGCTTATTTGTATGGTTTGTGTTCACTTGTGCTGATATTCATAGTTCACTCTCTGCTGCACACAACTGAGTTTCCCACCTGAGACTCAGTTGACACTAAGAGCAAGTTGTCTCCTTTACTATTTTGTTTATCTGTTGCACGCAACTGAGTCACTCACATAGTTGACTTTGCTCTGTTCTGCTTGCATTTATCTGAGTTATCTATCTGAGAGTCAGTTGCCTGAGTCAATTGCTTAGGATTGGCCCATTTATTTTAAGTAAAGCCCATTAGGTTTTAATTTTATAGAGCCGACCTAGTCACCCCCCCTCTAGTCGACTCCTGAGATCCTTTCACCCGGCCGACTGGCCGAGTCGGCACATGTAAAGCCTAGCCTTGCCGAACCTATATAAGGCAAGGCTAGGGCACCCACGCGAGGGAGAGACTGAGTTTCTTCTTCCTCTGAACAAGAACAGCAACCACCATTTCTGTAATTCTCCTCACACAAGACCAGGAAGATATTCAGCAGGAGTAGGACATTACCTCTTCCATAGAGGGCCTGAACCTGGGTAAACTGCTTGTGTGAACTGTCCTCGGATCATCCTCTTGCGCCCCCAATCCTACATAAAAATGAGTATTGCCGCGAAATCCCTGCGACAGTTGGCGCGCCAGGTAGGGGATGCGCATGCTAGAGCTATGATCCGGGTGGGATCTCCTCTGGCCACCGGCGGCAGGCTCGTGACCGACGCCACGCCGCTGCATTCTGCATCCGCCGAGCTCCCTAAAGGTACGAAGCTTTCCTTCGGGAGCCTGCACTTCATGGCCGATGCCTTCGGCCAACTAAGCCTCCAGGATCTGGTTCCCCGTTCTGCGGTGGAGCCGATGCCCAGACATTCCCTGGGATCTCCATCTGCCCCGTGCGACGGCGAGATGTTTTCACAGCTCGTCGGCTATGGTTGGCTCTGACTCCCTCCTGCCCGTCTTGGATTTCGTATCCGACGGGTACGAGAGCTCGCATAGCTATGCCTCCGCGGCCAAGGTATATATATGGTTGCGCCCAGCACCACCGATGTCGTGGGCACGTCAGGCGCAACGGCCAAGGCGATGGACGAGCTCTTGCACACGCCCATTACTGGCCAGATGGAAGCTCAGAGAGCCATGGAGGCATCTCGGCAGGCCATCCTGGTTAAGCGGGATCGTGTCGATCAAGAGAGAGCAGCTCTTGAGGTGCGAGAATATGAGTACGATGAGGCTATGGCTCACGGGTCCCGCCGACGCTCATGTCGGCACACCTCATCAGCCGTTCGGAGGAGCCGCGTCGTCCGCGATTCCCTCTTGGGATGAGAGCAGGACGGTGTTCCGGTTTACCAAACTCCGTCTCAAAACCTCATCGCGGTTGCCGCGCTGGGCGACTCACTCCCGTCCCCAGCGGATGGCCCTGCGGCAGAAACCTACCGCCGACCCTAATAAAGACGACGGTAGAGCAGCAGAACGAGGCCACTTCGGCACGCGACCGGCTGGCCTCTAGGTCTGCGCGGAGCCAGCCCTCAGCGACTCCGAGTCGCCCTATTACTATAGGCTCGTCGCAACCGAGTCGCTCCAGCAACCGACGTCCCGATGCCTGCGAGGAGATCAAGCGGATCCACGTGGAGCGGCGTCGTGCTGGCTCCCTCCGTGGCCGGGCTGACAGCGCCCGCGATGCACGGGACGACCTCGAGGGAATTCGTGCGGACCCGGGTGCGGGCCGAGCGTCGTGGCGCCGAGGACAATCAGCCGAGTGGCTCGGCCTCCATCGGCCCGCTGTGCTTTAGTCGGCGGATCCGCTCCGAGCCATTTCCAGGCCGGTTCCGGATCGCCAATGGCGTTGACAAGTACGATGGCACTGCCAAGCTGAAAACTTGGCTTGCCGACTATCTCGTCGCATGCAACATCGGTGGGGGCAACGAGCGTGTCACCCTCCACAGCCTCCCCCTGATGCTCGAAGGCTCGGCGCGGGCGTGGCTTAACAGCCTGTCCGAAGACAGCATCTACGACTGGAGGGACCTCCAGGAGGCTTTCGTCAAAAACTTTGAGGGCACGTACAAGCATCCCAGAAATGCGCAAGACCTTTGGCTTTGCGTCTAGGAGAAAGGGGAGTCGGTCCGAGACTACATTCAGCGCTGGACTCGGCTCCGCAACTCCATCGAGGACGTCTCTGAGACACAGGCCATTCAGGTCTTCTCTCAGGGACTCAAATATGAGCTCCTGAAGCATAAGTTGGCCAGGTCTAACATTCAGACCATGGCCGACTCATGGAAGTCACCAGCAAATATGCGACTGGCGAGGAGGCCATGTGTTATGAGGACAAGGGCAAGTCGAAAGCTGAGTCCTCAGGTCGCAAAGTCCACGCCGACTCGAGTCGAAAGCGCGGCGACAACCGCCCTCAGAAGCGCAAAGCTGATGACGGAGATGGAGTTAGCGGGGCTGACTTGGTTGCGGCCGCTGAACGCGGTACACAGCGCGGTGATGGTGGCCGGAAGAAGGAACGCCCTTGGCAGCAATGCAAGGCACCAAGGCTCACCTTCGAGGAAATCCTTGACAAGCCCTGCTCCTTCCATAGCACCCCCCGACTACCAGGCGGGTCACTCGACCAGGGAATATAGCTTCTTAAAGCACCTCCGAGAAGAGAAGCAACCCATTTCTGACGCTGACGGTGCGGGTGGCCCTGCTGTGGGTAGCGGCGCCCTGCAATATCCCCCGCAGAAGGGCGTCCTCATGATCTTCCAGGGATCCAATTCCAAAAGGAATCGAAAGCTGCGGTACCGCGAAGTGAACGCGACCGTGCATACAGTTCCCCAGTGGCTGGACTGGTCTGAAGTGCCAGTCGGTTTCAACCGGCTCGACCACTCGGACCGCGTCCCACATCCGGGCAAGCATTCTCTGGTGGTGGATCTGCAGGTCGGCGGTTTCAAGCTTCGCAAAGTCCTTATGGATGGCGGCAGCAGCATCAACATCATCTTCATGGACACCCTGAAGAAGATGTAAATCTCGGAGTCCCAGCTCCGTCCCAGTAGCACTACCTTTCACGGGATAGTGTTAGGGAAGTGCGCCAAACCACTGGGCCAGGTCTCCCTGGAGGTTGTGTTCGGCGAGCCGAACAACTTCTGGGTCGAAAACCCTGACCTTCGAAGTTGTCGACTTCAAGAGTGCCTACCACGCCATCTTCGGCCGCCCGGCTTATGACAAATTCATGGCTAGGCTGTGCTACGTCTACCTCAAGCTGAAGATGCCGGGTCCCAAGGGGGTCATCACCGTCACTAGTGACTTCGAGCGCTCCAACGAGTGCGACATTGCCAGTGCAGACATAGCCGAGTCCCTGATCGCGGCTGAGGAGCTGGGAGGCATCAAGAGGACTGTCGACCTCGAGCAGGCTCTACCAAGCAAGAAGGCGGTAACCGAGTCCGTTTTCCCAGTCGGCCAAGGACACTAAGAATGTCTAGGTCCACCCTGATGACCTGTCCAAGACGGTCCAAATCGGGTCCGACCTCGAGGCCAAATAGGAAGGCGCGCTCATCGACTTCCTTCGTGAGAATTGGAACATCTTCGCATGGAAGCCAGCTGACATGCCAGGTGTTCCACGGAAGTTCACCGAGCACTCCCTCAACGTCGCCAAAGATGCGAAGCCGGTCAAACAGTCTCTTCGTCGCTTTGCCGAAGACAGGCGTAAAGCCATCGGAGAAGAGATCGCCCGACTCCTTGCAGCCGGGTTCATCAAGGAGGTTCTTCACCCGGACTGGTTAGCAAACCTAGTCCTGGTTCTTAAGAAGAACAAGACTTGGTGCATGTGTGTGGACTACACGTCCCTGAACAAGGCTTGCCCCAAGGACCCGTTCGCGCTGCCTCGCATCGATCAGGTAGTCGACTCCACAACCGGCTGTGAGCGTTTGTGTTTTCTAGATGCTTATTCAGGCTACCACCAGATTAAGATGAAAGAATCAGATCAAATAAAAACTTCTTTCATTACCCCGTTTGGGGCTTATTGTTATATCACTATGTCTTTTGGTTTGAAAAATGCTAGCGCTACATATCAGCGATGTATGCAGAAGTATTTGCATGACCAGATAGGCAGGAATGTCCAAGTCTACGTTGACGACATCGTAGTGAAGACAGAAAAGAGCGTGGATCTCTTGACCGACTTGGCCGAAACCTTCTCTTGACCGACTTGGCTGAAACCTTCGCCAATCTCAGGAGATTTGACATGAAGCTCAACCCGGAGAAGTGCGTGTTCAGAGTTTCTTCGGGCAAGTTGCTCGGTTTCATCGTTTCCGAGCGAGGAATCGAGGCGAACCCAGACAAGCTTGACACCATCCTCAAGATGGGCAAACCGAAGGACCTGAAGGCTGTCCAGTGTCTAACCGGATGCGTGGCTACATTAAGTCGGTTCTCAATCCGACTCCTTCGAGTGGATCAACGAAGCCCAGAATGCCTTCAACAACCTCAAGCGCCTGTTGTCTACACCTCTAGTTCTTGTTACACCGATGGAAGGAGAGCTCATGCTGCTCTACATCTCGGCCACCAACCAGGTGGTCAGCGTCATCCTAGTGGTGGAACGCGCTGAAGAAGGCCGAGTGCAGAAGGTGCAGCGACCCGTCTATTATGTCAGCGAGGTCCTCTCGAGTCAAAGCAGCGCTACCCGCACTACCAGAAACTCGTCTACGGCATGTTATGGCAATGCGGAAGTTGATTCACTACTTCCAAGCCCACTCAGTTACCGTGGTCAGCCACACCCCTTTGTCAGACATCATTAACAACAGGGACACCACGGGCCGAGTCGCTAAGTGGGCGATCGAGCTCATGCCTCACGACATCAACTACGAGCCCCGCAAGGCTATCAAGTCTCAGACTCTCACCGACTTCATCATCGAATGGACTGAAACCCAGTCCCTCCCGCCCCAAGTGCACTTGGAGCACTGGGTCATATACTTCGACGGCTCGAAGATGCTCGCGGGCACGGGGGCTGGAGTCGTCCTCATTTCCCCCAAAAGCGACAAGCTCAACTATGTGCTCCAGATCCACTTCACGGCATCCAACAATGTCGCGAAGTACGAGGCGCTGCTGCATGGCCTGTGCATAGCCATTTCACACGGCATTCGCCGACTCCTATGTCGCGGAAACTCCGATCTGGTAGTGCAGCAGGTGATGAAGATGTGGGACGCCAAGGACCCCGTCATGGCAGCATATTGCACCACCGTGCGTCGACTCGAAGGCCATTTCGAAGGCCTTGAGCTTCACCACGTTCGCCGGGCCGACAATGAAGCAGCCGACTCCCTCGCCAGGACTGGCTCCGCTCGTGAAGCGGTACCACCCGGAGTCTTTCTTCAACAACTACTTCAACCTTCCGTCAAGATGGAGTCGGCAACCGAGTCATCTGAAGGCGTCCTGGCTGTCATCCCGCTCTGGACCCAGCTGTTCCTCGCTTACCTTTTGCGCAAGGAGCTCCCCGAGGATCTGACTGAGGTGCGTCGCATCGTCCACCGCGCTCGAGCCTACACCGTCATCAACGGCGAGCTCTACAAGCGCAGCACCACTGGAGTTTTCTAGCGATGCCTCTCGCCGGAGGAAGGCAGAGCAGTACTCGAGGAAATCCACTCAGGAACCTGTGGCCACCACGCTTCGTCACGGGCACTTGTCGCCAAGGCCTTCCGCCATGGTTTCTTCTGACTCACTGCTCATGCCGATGCGGATGAGCTCGTTCGTACCTGCGACGGCTGCCAGAGGTACGCCCGTCAATCACACATGCCGGCTACCGCCCTCAAGACTATCCCCATCACATGGCCCTTTGCCGTGTGGGGACTCGATATGGTGGGTCCGCTCAAGACAGCGAGAGGGGGATTCACCCACCTCCTAGTGGCGGTGGACAAATTCACCAAGTGGATTGAGGCCAAACCCATCATGAAACTCGATGGTCCGACTGCCATCAACTTCATGAAGGGGATCATCTTCTGATTTGGCATCCTCCACAGTATCATCACCGACAATGGCAAGAACTTCATCGCTGAAGTCTTCCGCCAGTTCTGCCGGGACCACGGCATCCGAATCAACTACGCCTCGGTGGCCCATCCGCAGTCCAACGGGCAAGTTGAGCGCTCCAATGCGCTCATCCTCCAAGGTATCAAGCCCTGGCTACTGGTTCCTTTACAAAGGACCACCGGCTGCTGGATCGACGAGCTCCCTTCTGTCCTCTGGAGTTTAAGGACTACTCCAAACCGGTCGACTGGCTACACACCTTTCTTTATGGTCTACGGAGCTGAAGCTGTCCTGCCGAGTGACATCCTCCACGACTCCCCGTGAGTCGCAGCATATGTGGAAGCGGATGCCGAGTCGGCAAGACAGGATGACCTTGATCTCCTAGAGGAAGAGCGGGAACTCGCTCTTTCACGCTCGGCCATATACCAGCAAAACTTGCGCCGCTATCACAGCCGCCAAGTCCGGGGCCGAGTCTTCAATAAAGGTGACTTGATCCCTCGACTCATTCAAGACAAAGCAGGCATGCACAAGCTTTCCCCGTCTTGGGAGGGACCGTTCATCATCAACCAAGTGTTGCACAACGGCGCCTATCGACTGAAGGACCCGGCATCAGGAGCAGTCACCAAAAGGACCTGGAACATTGCTCAGCTGCGTCCTTTCTTCACTTAAACCTTCTATTTTCCATAGTTTGTAGTTTGATCATGAATAAAATTTCCCTCCTGAGCGGCACTCGGGGGCTTCAAGTCAGAATTTCTTATTTATGATCTTGCTATTAAACTATAGTCATTCTCCTTGGGCAACCCCCGGGGGCTACATTCAACAACCGAGCGGCTTGACTCCCGGGCAACCCCCGGGGGCTACCTCAACCCACTGGGTGTGTTGTCGATTGGTGCAAGTTATTTTGAATCTTTTAACTTTGTTTCCCACGAATGTCTAAGTAAATGTGTACGGTACCTAAGGCCCACTCTTCGTCCCTAACTACAGTCGCAACCCGACTGTCCGGTTGGCAAGAGCAAAAGCTAAAGGTCGGCCTGCACGTGAAAGGACTCGGCGTAGAAACAAACTCAGACGAGCAAAATAACTTGTGCATAATAACTTAACATTTCATTGCAAAATAACATAGTCTTTACAGCATTTTCACTCGGCATACCGAGGCTTAATACAAAATAATTTTATTCTTTTGGCGCCGGCTCCACGCGCTCCTCTAGGTCGGTGAACCCGGCGATCCGACTGGCGGCGCGGTGAACTCGGGGGAGCAGCTCGAGGGGATTGACCGGCTCGCCCTCTGCATTGAGTGGAGCTCCGGCGGAGATCTTGTCGACGTCCGCATCAGGATGGTGTGCCAGCACCATCGCCAGCACCATGCCGGCTCCCAAGCGTGCCACCGACTCCTTCCACTTCTCCACCTCCGCTGAGCCTTGCATAAGCTTATCGGCGAGGGCGAAAATGCTGGAGCTCGCTTCCTCGTTGGGCCACAACGTGGTGCGGAGGTCCTGCGAAGCCGACTTCATGCTTTGCACCAGGCTCTTCACTTGGAGGAGTCGGTCCTCCAAAGTGACGACGCAACTGGACATTGTTTCCGGTGTCTAGAACGCCTCGAGAGCCGCTTCAGCCGGGTTCGACAGCACCCGGAGTCGGAGCGCCGCTTGCCTCGCCTGCCCCTCCAGTTCTGGGCAAGCGTTTGGGTGTGAATTATTGCAAAGAAACTGACAAAGAAATGTGCAAAAGAAGCTGGCAAGGGACTCCGAGGCTTACCGAGCAGAGTCTCGTTGGCAGTCTTGAGGTGCCCCATGAGCTCCGCCTCGCACTTCTCCCACTCGATGATGGCTGCTGCATGCCGCTTCTGGGACTCGGTTATCTTCGAGTAGAAGCTGTCGACCTGCCCCTGCAACTCGCGATTTGTGGCTTTCAGTTCTTCGAACTGCTCCGCCATCTACTGATGCTCCAACTACAGCAAGGCGGCGGTCTTTTATGCTCTCACGAGCTTGCTTGAGCTCATCATGGAGCTCGGCTTCACGAGCGTCGATCATTTCCCTCGCCCTCGTCATCGAGATGGAGGCCTTCAATTTCTCCTGAGGGTGGGCGTTTTCGGCCTTGATGTCTGTCGACTCAGAAAGATTAAAACCAACAAAATCTCAAGGCAAATAACTACTAACCCAGATACTTACTCCCAGCGGCGGCGAGCTTCTCCTCAAGCTGCCGACTCCGGGCCCTTTCATCGGACAGCGCCTTCTCAAGGGAGGTGTTTCTCTCCATGAGGGCCTGGCTGTTTCCGCTGAGTTGGACCACCGCCTGGGCAAAAGGGAGATTCAAGTCAGTAAGTCTCAAGCCGACTCAAACAGTCGACCAGAGACTCGAGGGCTACACCCACTGGGTGCACTGACCATGCCCCCAGCGTCAAAGTAAAAAAGAAAAGGGAGTAAAGCTCGGGTGTGATGACTTACTCTGACAGAATGTTCCAAGACACTGGCCGAGTCCACCAGCGTGCTAGCCGCGTCCACGAATTCCCTCAGCTTGGTGCCAAGGGCAGCAACTCGCCGCATGGCCTCCTGCGCTGCCGCACACTCCTCCGCGCTGCGAGTCGGAGGCATGAGTTGCGGGATGGGAGCTGCGCCACTCGGCAGACGGAGTGCAAGGCTCCGCTCCATCGACAAGGTGTTGGAGGCTGCGGCTCCCACGACGTCCACGACAGCACAGTCGGTGGAGGGCTGGCCCTTGGTCACGTCCACCGGCTCGGCGGAGTCGGCTCCAGCCGCGGTCGCCGGTGCCGTGTTCGACTCCAAGGACGGCCCGCTTGTTGGAGTTGGCAGGGGCAGCGGGTCATTAGTCGGGGCCACGGCTGGCCCGGCTCCCGCGTCCGACTCCGGCGCCACGACCGACTCCATCTGTTGAACGGGAGTCGGCCCCATGGGTGCAGCGGGCGGTTGCATGGTGGGCGCAACCACAGTTGGAGCCAGGAGAACCGACTCCGTTTGTTGAACGGGAGTCGGCCCCGTGGCTGGGCCGGGCTAGAGGTCTCCTTTGTCGGAGAGCTTCCTCCGGACGCTGCGATGGTAAAAGTCCCACACCGACTTCAGCATTACGTTCAACCAGAAGGCGGAATCACTTTCACCGTGGTTTCTTCCAAAAAGTAACAATGTGTTCTTCCAAAAAGTGACGTACCTGGTGGTCGTGGGAATCACTTTCACCACGTTTTCTTCTTCGGTCTTCACGGGGCGGACGGAACACCGGAGGTAGAAGGTGCTAACTGGGCGGCAGCCGGCGTACAAGCGCGACAGCAACCTGCGCGCCGCGGGGTTGGCGGTTTCAGCCCGCGCTCGCTTGAAGCCGACTCCGCTTGTGCTGACTCCGCTGACGCCCGCAAGGCTCCGAAGCCAGAAGCGTCGTTCGCCCGCCTCCACTTCGGAGCCGGAGAGGTCGAGGGCTCGACCTCCTGGACCTCATCGCCTGAGTCCGCTGGGTCTTGGCCTTTCTCCGAGTCCCCGCCCTCGGGGGCATTCTTCGTCGACCTCCACGTCGTCTAGGACTCCCGGAGCCGGATTTGCTTGGGGAGGGGTGGCATGGAGTTCAAGCCGAGCAAGGTCTGCGACAAAAGGACTTGGATTCGGAAGAGAACCCGAGACAAAAATATGAAGGAATAAACTCGGAAGGCAAAAGACTTACGGTGGGCGGAGGATTGGCGGCAGAAAAGGGCACCACATGCGGCGCCCTGTTAAGGCCGGTGCGCTTCTTGGTCAAACTCTTCAGGAGCTCTATGAAGAGTTGATCCGAGAGCCCTTCGGCCGATACCCTGGTCGAGTCGGAAGCACCCGAGTACTCCCACATCGAGTGCGCCCTAGCTTGAAGCGGTTGAATCCGCCGACTCAACCAGGTGATGATGAGGTCGACGCCAGTGAGCCCCTTCTCCTGGAGCCTCTGGATCCTCCTCAGGAGTCAGTCGACCTCGGACATCTCCGTGCTAGAGGGCTTGGTGCTCCAGCGCTTCTGCCACACCGGGGGGACCCTCAACATACTTGGGGAGCCCCTCCTGGGCACTCGGCGTGCGCTCGTCGAGGCAGTAGAACCACCCGTCTTGCCACTTCCGCACGGTGTCCGGGAGTTGCAGCTTGAAATATTTGGCGCCAGCTTTGACTTGAATGCCAGCTCCCCCGCAGATGGATAGGTGCTCGCCGGCCTTGATCGGCTGCGTCTTCACCATGAAATCTTTTTCCACAGCCCCCAATGGGGCTGAGTCCCCAAAAAGCATTCACATAGGTGATGAAACACGTGATGTGCAGAATGCCGTTAGGATTCAGGTGATGGAGTTGGAGGCCGTAGAAGAAGAGTAGCCCGCGCACGAAGTCATGAGGGGGTAGCGACAAGCCCCGCTCGATGAACGGGATGAGCAGCACCCATTCATGCTCATGCGGGGCGGGCTTCTCCTCCCGGTACGGCGCCCTCCAGTTGCTAATCGCCTGAGGCGGGAGCATCCCCTCACCGGCGAAGCCCGAGAGGATCCAGTCGGTCACTACCGATGGGACCCAGTCGCCCTTTTTCCACCCATCGAAAAGGGCGGCGGCGGAGGCGGAGGAGGCGTCGCTTTTCTTGCTCTTGCCGGCGCGGGACATGGTCAACACTGGTGGGAGAAGGAAGCTTTTGGAAGCAGAGATGGAAGCAATGCGCGGCAGCGGGCTCCAGTGGTTTATGACGACGTGCACGAAGAGAACGAAGAGGCAGATGGGAACCACTCTCCTCAGCGCCTGCTTTTTTACGAGAGGGAGACGAACCGCCCGCCGGATAGTGCGCTCCCCGTGGCCACGAAACACTGCGGCAACAGCCGCCTCGCGCACGCCTCGCGCGGGACTCGAGGTGCAATCATCACGACCCGGCACCCCAAGCACCCCGTCCAGTCGACTGAGCACATTTAATACAGCAGTTGATGTGACAAAAAGCTGCCGCATGACATTGCTTGCAGTCGTAATGTTTCGTGTGACCGCGAGCAGGCTTTGACCAGGTTCGGCAGGACCTGGTGACCACGCATGCGGTCGCTGAACCAGCTTGGAGTCGGACTCGGCCTGCCGAGTTGTGGCCCAAAGGCCGCACCGACTCCACCAGACAATCCCGAGGCGCACCGACCGCACCGCTCTAAAGCAGACCAGCTCTGCAAACGGGTGTCGAAGACCGGCCCGACCGGTTTCACAGGTCACTCGGCAACACCCGAGCTAAGGACGGACTCGGCATCCCCAGCGGCACAAGACGGTCTGACTTAGAACCAAATGCCGAAGTCCGAAGACTCTGTTCCGAGGCTCGATTTCGAAAGCGTTTCCCCTACGGGCACAAGCTGGCAACACTCAACTCGGATAAGCCCAGACGCTGGTCGAATTCACCTGGAATTCATGATACGCATCCCAGCGGGCCACTAGCCGATTCCCCCAGCAGGGAAACGCGGGTATCACTGAAACTATTTCCGCTATTAGCTCAAACCTAACTTTTTCAGGTATTTCAGGAGTCCATCAAGGTCTCTTCACAGACGATTCAGAGGCGCGCAGCTCGCCCTCCAGACGACGCCTGCATCAAGACCCTAAAGCACTCGGGGGCTACTGATGGAGGGATCCCCTCTGGATAGGCCCATGGCAGGGAGTCGGCCCATCAGGCCCAGGGTGTCCCATGGAGGTCCATGCCAGGAGGCCCACTCGGTGAACGATCCGCATGAAGCCCACTCGGTAGTAACGTCCGGGTGTCATCAAGACCGGGCGTCACGACGACATTAAGACAGACGTTGCATGGAGAATTAAGTAGAGTTATGACATACATTAAATACGCCGTTACTGTATCCTGGCCGACTGGCCGAGTCGGCACATGTAAAGCCTAGCTTTGCCAGACCTATATAAGACAAGGCTAGGGCACCCGTGCGAGGGAGAGACTGAGTTTCTTCTTCCTCTGAACAAGAATAGCAACCACCATTTCTGTAATTCTCTTCACACAAGACCAGGAAGATATTCAGCAGGAGTAGGGTATTAACTCTTCCATAGAGGGCCTGAACCTGGGTAAACTGCTTGTGTGAACTGCCCTTGGATCATCCTCTTGCGCCCCCAATCCTACATAAAAATGAGTATTGCTACGAAATCCCCGCGACAGGACTTATGGGAGGTCATTACAGGCACCTAGACAACTCCATCGAAGGATAACGCTAATGCTTTGCGAAAATGGCATATCAAGGCTGGCAAGGCTTTGTTTATGCTAAAGACAACAATTGAGGAGGACCTATTGGAGCATATCCATGATGAGAAGACACCTCATGCGGCCTGGGAGACTTTGGTGAATTAGTTCTCAAGGAATAACGAGGCACGACTCCAGCTCTTGGAAAATGAGCTCGCAGATATCTCACAAGGCAATTTATCTATCAGTCAATATTTTTTGAAATGAAATATATTTGCCGTGAGATGTCCCAATTTACACTAGATGAGAAGGTAAGCAAGGCTAAGATGAAGAGAATCATCGTCCATGGCCTTAGACCCAAATATAATAGGTTTATCACTGCATTGATAGGATGGCCTACATAACCATCATTCATAGAGTTAGAGAATTTTTTGGTTAAACAGAAAGAGTTAACCAAGAAGATGGAGAGCATTACCAGAAAGGAAGAGGAAGAGACTATCTTCACCAACAAAAAGAAGGGTCCATACCGAGAACAAGGAAAGCCCAAAACAAGGTGGACTGAAGGTGGCAAGCAACTCAAGAGAGAGAGAGAAGCAATTTTGCAAAGGGAACTAAACAAGGAAGACATGATCATCAACAATAGGATGAGAAGTATGAGAAGAAGCAAAATGGTAAATGTTTGAACTGTGGTTAGAGGGTCACTTCACTAGAGATTACTGACTTCCAAAATTTTAATGGAATGTGGCCACCACAAAGGAGAAGGAGGAGATCACTTTAGAAGCACCCATCATTGAAGAGTAGTGGGATGCGAAGCTAGTTTTTCTCAAGAAGTTGATGAAGAGGAGTTGGAGAAAGACATGGAGGTGCTAGCTTTGCAGCTACCATAAATCCAAAAATCAACTGCAAAGAGGATTGGATCGTGGATTCTGAGTGCTTCACTCATATGACTAATGATGATAAGAAGCTGTAAGACATGGCTAAGTACAAGGGGAGAAAAGTGGTGCTAACTGCTAACAACTCCAAACTATCCATCTCTCATATAGGGAAGACGATTGTTCCAAGGTACTGTCCTCACAACTCCAACTTGAGAAAGTCTATCACGTCCCAGGCTTGAAGAAGAATTTACTGTTAGTGCCTCAATTGACAACAGAAGAAAACTATATTCTCTTTGGTCCTAAAGAAGTGGCCATCTTTCAAAAAGTAGAAGTGATTGGCACATCTATCATGGAAGGAAGAAGGAGAGAGTCAGATATGTGCTCTTTGTAGAGTCGGCATATGTGGGCAAGATCGGAAGAATAACATGGCTGATATCTGGCATGCACGGCTTGGACGCGTTAGGTACCACAAACTGAAGGGGATGATGAGAAGCTTGTGGTGAAGGGACCCCTCATTTGGATATACAGGAAGACATAATCTGGGCTAGCTATCAATATGGCAAGGCTTACCAATTACCATACAAGGAGTCAGAGCATCAGTCCAAGACACCATTAGAACTCATACACTCAGATGTCTCTGGCCCATTCAAACAAATATCACTTGGAGACATGAGTTACATAGTGACATTTAGTGATGACTTCTCAAGGTACATTTGGGTTTATGTTATGAAGGAAAAGTCTAAGACTTTTATGAAGTTTAAAGAATTTAAGGAGGCGATAGAAGGTGAGCTTGATAAGAAGATTCAGTGTTTATGCACTGACAACTGAAGAGAATATATATCCAATGAGTTCACCATCTATATCAAGGATCATAAGATTCATAGACAATTAACTTGCCCAATAATCTACAACAAAATGGAGTAGCAGAGCACAAGAATCATGACCTTGCAGAGACTAGGAGTACGCTACATGTCAAGAATGTTCCAAGAAGATTTTGGGCCGAGGGTATGAGGACGGCAGCCTGTGTGATTAATAGGCTACCACAAGCAAGGCTGAAATTTAAATCATCACATGAGAAGTTGTGGAAAATGAAGCCAGCCATCAGCCACTTTAAGGTATTTGGCTGCATATGCTATGTCTTCATGCTAGATCATCTAACGAGCAGGTTTGACAAGAAGGCAATTCGGTGCATCTTTGTCGGATATGATGATGCCTGAAAAGGTTGGAGGTGCTGCGATCCAACCACATGCAAGTGCCACACTTCAAGAAATATCATGTTTGATGAAGCCTCCTCATGATGGTCTCTAAAGAAAATTGAGATTCCTGAGTCCCATGATTTGGAGGAGGTTCTAGAAGAAATTAAAGCAAAAGGTAAAGAGAAAATATCAACTCCAAGTGAAGCAAAAGGGAGCTCGCCCAACAAGGCCAAGAGTCCATGGAAGACTAGCATACATCAACCTCAAGAGCCTCAACAAATAGAGGTTGAGGAGCATGTGCAGGAACTATGAAGATCAAATAGGCAAATCAAGCCAAACCCAAGGTATGCTAATGCTTATTAATAAGTCCTTACCTATTGAGCCATCTTATTATGAAGACGTAGCACAAGGCCCTGAGTGGCGAAAGGCAATGGAGGAAGAGAGATCAAGGTACTAAAAGAAAATCAAACTTGGGATTTAGTGCCAAAACCCAAGGATGTGAAGCCAATATCTTGCAAATGAGTCTACAAGGTATAAGGATCAACTTGTTGCTCAGGGCTTCTCTCAACAGTATGGGCTAGACTATGAAGAAACATTTAGTCCAATGGCAAAGATCATAACTGTTCGAGTCTTGCTTGCATTGGTTGCTACCAACTATTGGAAGTTGTGGCAGATGGATGTCAAGAACCCCACCCTACATGAAGAACTCGACAAGGAGATCAAAGTAGAGCAAGCAAGAGGCTTCGAGAGTAAGGGTCACCCCGAGTATGTTTTCAAGCTGAAGAAGGTGCTCTATGACTTGAACCTCCAAGAGCATGGTGTGAAAAAATCAATTAGTTCCTAGTATAGAGTGGCTTTGCAGTTGCTCCATCAGATTCTAGCTTACTTGTGAAGCCCAAGGAAGGTAGACTAGTAATAGTTCTTGACAATGTATAGTATAGTATCCCGTATATGAGAAAGTATCCGTATACGATTCCCTAGGTTACCGGAGTACAATATGTGCCTGGTAAGGATCCCAGGAGATAAGTAGCCCTCCGTAAGGAGGAAGGACATCCCTTAAACTAGGAAGTCAATCCCGACGATTAAGGAAGCCATAGTTCTACTCGGGCATAAGTCCAGGTCCGGTACGACTCGATGAGCCCCCTATAAAAGGATCAGCAATCCTATAGGAGAGGGGAGGAGAAAGTTAGATCCAACAGGCCTTAGAAGGAAGAGAGATCCCAGCGATTCCCACGAGAAGACCCGCCGCCTCGAAGGAGTCGAGACCAGCGAAACTAGTTGTCGTAGTCTCCGATTAGGCCTAGGATAGCTATTAACATATACATCCCTTGTAAAGACATTCTCTGATCAATATATATGAACAGGACGTAGGGTCATTATCCTGAGGGAGGCCCGAACCTGTATAAAAAGGGTGTTTTCCTTGCCGTCAGATCTCTTGGCCTTGTGCCCTAGAGGTCCCTACCCCCCAAGTATCACCGTTCTAAGAATACCGTAAGATCGGCGGTTTACCGATCATCGACAGTTCTATTCTACGTTGATGACTTGATCATCACAGGAGATTACTATGAGGAGATACAAAGAACAAGGGAAAATCTCTCAAAAAGATTCCAAATGAAGGACCTTGGTGAGTTAAAGCACTTCATTGGACTTGAGGTGGAGCACATAAAGGAAGGGATATTCCTACGCCAGCAAGAATACACAAACGATCTTCTTAAAATGTGTGGGATGCTTAAGTGCAAGCCTATCTCTGCTCCTATGGATCCTAATATGAAGCTACGAGAAGATGAAGGAAAGGATCTAGAGAATGTGACCATGTATCGGCAGCTGATCGGGAGTCTCATCTATCTCACGCTAAGTCAGCCTGACATTTCTTATGCCCTTGGAGTAGTCGAGAGTCTCATCTATCTTACACTTAGTCAAATTATAGTCGTTCGAGAGTGGTCGGCTGATCAAAGTGAACCCACTGGCCGGTTAGACCGCCCAAACCGACTGAGATCAATTTGAGTCTGAGTCAGTGCAAGGGTGTTTTTCCACCTATAAATATCCCCTGGCCGCCACTAGATTGGGGGTTTTGTTTAGTTAAGAGTTCACTATATTGTAGCTTCGTGTTCTTCAATTGTGTCCAACGATCAGCTTTTAAGACCACTTTGAAACCCTAATTTATCTAGTTCTTCATCTATATTTGCAATATTCAGATTACTACTATCATAATTTTTACTTATTCTTTGATTGCTCGTAGGGATTAGAACCTCATGTTCAAGTTGATCGTGCTTCTAGCATCGTCAATAACCTATCAAAATTCGTTTGGCGATTGCTAAGGCACATTGTTGTCATACTGTGTAGTCGGGTCATCAAATCATCTCCACCAAATCGATCGCGTGTTTCTCATCAAAAAAATGGGGACACCCATATTGCTATCAAGTGGTATCAGAGCAAACCAAATTGCTCAGTGAGAAATTTACCATTTTCTGTACCAATTGATTTTCTTTACCTGCTCTCCACTCAACCAAAAATATAAAAAATTAATCCTTTCTCCAAACCAATCTGAGTTTCGCAGTTTTCAAGTTAGTTCTTGCCTTGTTGAATTTTTGCTACATTATTCGGGCTGAGTTGTTGGTTTAGATTGGTTCGTCGTAAAAAAATTCTACTAGATCGTACTCCTTTTTTTTTGGTGTCGCAGGTTCCTCATCTACCAAGTGTTGCCGGGCCAAGAAACAATGTGTTGTCATGATAGCCTCGTCACCTCCTTGCTACCTCTTCAAAGTACACCTAGCCCTTTGTGTGGTTTAAGGTGGATTGAGAGTTAATCTAACCTAGGTGTGGTTTTGGTGATTAATGACAAACGGATTTTGTGGACTAACCATTTTTCTTGAGTGTCGGAACGTGTATGGGTTATGTACCAATTTGTCAAGTTACATCAACAGGATGAATTTACAAGCCCGTGAAGTCCAAGATCAATGATGCATGTGATGACTGGGAGATGGATTCATGTGTTGAAGTCCATCTGATCATGTGAAGCATCAAGTGATCAAGAAGTAAATTTCAGGGTTCAAGGAGTGAACCGCATTGGATCAAGATGAAGTTATACTGTAAGAGTGAAGTTGACCAAGATGAAGAAGTTCACGTGTTGAACCTAAGATGGTCAAGAGTAGGCTCATGTGTTGAGTCATGGTGATCAAGACACGAAGCTAGAAGTTCAAGAGAAGAACACTAGTGGTGGCTTCATATGATCAAGTGAAGGTAAGCGATTGTGTATTGCAATATATGAACTAACCCTATGTGCTATGTGCCATGTGTATGTTAAGGGGCTGGTACCCACTCATGGGCAAGCATCAAGAGATTGATCGTATGTGCTCATGAGAGGACGACATCATAAGTTCATGATCATCATGTCAAGCTCAAGATTAGCATCATGTGAAGACATATGCTTGAAGCTTGCGGGTCCATCAAGTGAAAATGAACAAGTGAAGATGATTGTAAGAGAAAGCTTCTCCATAAGGATTATGGGGGAGCTATATGAAGAAGACTGCATAAGGTGGTGATGATCAAAGTGATTCCACTTAGAGCAAGGAAAATAGACATCATCGAGCTCAAGTGGAATACGCAAAGCAAAGGCATGCCTAGACTAGGTTTTCCTAGTTTGTCCGGTCTCAAGGAGTTTGAAGAGAGACCAGATTATAGGTTAGATAGCCGTACTATAAAGAGGTGCTATCGGATGATTAGCTTGTTCACATCGTGTGTCGAGTACTCAAGTCTTTGCGTATGTTGCATATCGCCGTGTTTCCTTTGTGGTGGAGGCGCTAGAACTCGGTGTTCTAGTGTGTCCGGAGATTCCGAGCTGCATAAGGCTTCGGACGAAGTTCGGTGTTGCATGTATTGTCCCTAGACTTGGTGTCTAGGCGTGTGTGATCCTACCAACCTAAATGCTTTGGTTGATCGGTTCGGTTCATGGACTCCGAGAGGTCCATTTCCGGAGTATATGACTAAGGCTAGCTCCCAATGTGTTCCGGGTTGAACCAAGGTGTTCCGGGTTTGTTCCGAAGTGCTCGGGGTTCACCTAGTGCTCCCTAGGAGTTTCTATCCTGGAAAATCCAGACCCTCCGGGCCAAGGTTCGGGTTGTATATCTCTTATAGAAGTTGAATTGCTTGCTTGTCACCCTAGAATTACAAACTTTGATATATTCACATAGGGTGTTTATGCTTACATGAAAGACTAGCATATTAGGATTTGAGCTTGCGAAAATCCGACTAGCATAATTCCGCATTAGGATTAAGCCAAATCCGTAAGTGATTTTTAAAAGCCTATTCACCCCCTCTAGGCGACATCTTAGTCATTAAGGTCCTTTTACCTCTACATTGTCCTGCCACACCACCCGCCTCGCTGCCACAGCTTCCTACTTGCTACCATGGCAACCACTTGCCTCCCACGCTGTTGCCGCACGCCCACTGCCCACCACATCAAGCCCTGCTTGCCATGTTTCTGCCACATGCTTCCACCGCTCCCGCGCTGAAAGGACTTAGAGAGGGGAGTGAGTAGGCAATTTAAAAACTTTTACATATGATTAGCTCATGCTAGGTACAAAAACTACACATACTAGGGGCTAGTAACTTTCAATGTAAGGAGTTTAGAAACATGTCACCAAGTTAGGAGCAATGGATTGAATATGTTTCAACAATACTTCACTTGGCTTGGCTTAAAAAACATTTACTCGTGATGGAACATACCATCTTCAAGAGTTTGCCTAGTCTCCAATACGCTCCATGCACCAATTGATCAAGTTTGACATTGACGGTCCCCAACAAAGTTTGAGCTTGTTAGTTAATTGATAGAAGAACTGTTTGATTGTTTTTGAAGTGCTAAACTTGTGGAAGAATCAATTGCTCATAAATAGTATTAAGCTAACAATTATCAACATCTTATTGGATACTCTTGTACTTTAACTTTGAAATTTGCTCCAACAAATACACCGGCAACTAATAAAGATAGTTTTTAGTTCTACTATTTTACTTTACTATTTAACTTATTAACTTTGAAGGAAATTTTATACCCAGAGATGTGAGTCTATTGCTAGATGAGGATTGCACATTGTATAGGAACGTATGTTGTGATCGTCCTAATAGTATGCATTGCTCTAACCACTTATGGAATAATGATCAAACATTATGTTACTTACTGATTTTTCTTGATTGAGGACGAGCAAAGGTTTAACCTTGGGGGTTGATGAGCCCATTTTATACGCATCTATTTCTTCAAGTTTGATCCTTATTCAATGCATTTTGACTGTATTATTTTTGATTTCTGCTATTAATGCCTAATTAATCATCGGATTATGCAAAACTCTCTTTTGGACTATATGTGTGTAGGATCACTAGAAAATGGGGGCATATATTGATATATTTGTAAACTACACATCAAGAGGAGTGCCCACGAAGAAACGAGACCCCTAATGGAGCAACCGATGGGCTAGACGACAAATGGTACGACTAGGGCCGTCCGTACCGCACAGTCGGTATTGAGATTGTACGGCGCTGCCACATCAAACTGACCAAGTTTCATTAACGAGTCTCGAGAAGAATTGCGATGGTGATCCCAGAAAACCCTAAACAGTGCCTCTAATCTATAAAAGAAGGAGAAGAGAGAAGAAGAAAACACACACCGAGAAGGAGGTGACAAGAAAGGAGATGGAGAGAAAGAGCCACACCGACATAAGAACCACTCCATGCTGCATCCACCATAGCCATTTTAGTTTTTGTACTCTCTCCATTAATATTGCCAAGAAGTAAGGATGTAAGACGACTTAAGTATTTTAATCCAAATACTTTTTCTTTTTATCTCCTTTTTACGATAATCTTCCTCGATTTAATGTTGGTGATTTCTATGAAACGTGAGTAGTCCCTCATAGGCTTTGGGAAGAGGATTAGCCTAGAAGATTGAATTTTTTTTGTATTGGCTCATGTTTATTTCTTACGTGAGCTGTAGGGAAACATAATGAGCTTCTAGGGAGATCCAACACAGTCACAATGCTTTAAGCGTTGATCTGGCTCACGCCTTAATAATTCTAGTGACAAGGCAGATGTTGGCACCAGGGTTGGATAATTAAAGGATCAAGATGTCGGCCTAAAGGGGAGAGGTGAATAGGCGGCTTGACAATTTTAATCAATTTCTAACAATTGTTACAATTTGTGCAGAATTAATATAAACTAGATAGCAAGAATATGTAAGCACTAAGATACGAGAGCAACAATACAAGCAAGATTAAACTATAACAATATAAGTAAGACTTGCAAATGTAAATTGCGGAAAGTAAATAATCACAAGTAAGACTTGCAAATGTAAATTGAGGAAAGTAAATGATGACAAGGGAGACAAGAGATTTGTTGCCGAAGTTCGGATCCTTAGGGGGATCCTATGTCTCTGTTTTGGGCACTCGATTACACGTGATCAAGAGCCGGCTTTTTTCAATCCTTTATCCCTTGAGGATGCCCTTGCATCTCCTCGACTTCTTGTTGGTGCTTCATTCCTCGCGGAGGCGAATCCCGGTCCTCACAAACTTCTTGAGGCTCACCACAAAGATGGGAGCTCTCAAGGACTCATAACTGTCTAGAAGACCTCAATCTCCAAAAGAAATGAGCTTAATGAACACTTGGAGACGAACTCGATGCTTTGCTTGGATTGGATCTCAAATCGCTCAAATCTTTCTCTTTA
Organism: Stipa capillata; assembly: GCA_019208055.1. Classification (NCBI taxonomy): domain Eukaryota; kingdom Viridiplantae; phylum Streptophyta; class Magnoliopsida; order Poales; family Poaceae; genus Stipa; species Stipa capillata. Next base: position 93,657 of record JAGXJF010000848.1, read on the forward strand.
TCTCAAGGTTTCTCTCTTGGTGCTTGGAGGAGTGGAGAAATCCTATTTGGCAGGAAATGGAATGGGCAAAGAGTTCCCCTTGCTTGGAGTAAGGGGGCTTATATAGAGGTTCCCTCAAAAACTAGCTGTTTGAGGGAATCTACCAAAATCCGGATTGTCCGGATTTGGGCCGAATCCTCTGGATTTTCAAATCCAATGGCTACTAGCTGAGGTGGCAGACAGAATCTCTCTGATTGGATGAGGAAGTCTGCACCCGGACTGTCCGGATTCCACCCGGACCCTCCGGGTGCCCGGACACTCCGGGCCAGTGTTTGGGCAGTCAAGTAGCAATCCAAACAGGCATCCGGACTGTCCGGGCCCGGGGTCCAGGCAGTCCAGTACCGATTCGGACCCTCACCCGGACTGTCTGGGCTGAGGTCCGGATCTCCTTTGGACTGGCCGGACCCCCCCAACCGGACTGTCCAGGCTGAGGTCCGGATTCTCTCTGGAATGCCCGGACCTTTAGTCAGACAGTTTGAGCTGGGCTCCAGATTTCCTCTGGGATTCGAGGCTTAGGGTTTTTCGTTGCAGCTTTTGGCGACAAAGATATATAGCTTGGCATTGACCCTTCTCAAGACATGTTCATCGAGCCCCTCTTAATAGTACGGGGTGCTAGTCTTGCCACATGCTACCACGCTACCCTCCACTGCTGCAGCACCATCTTCGTTGTCACGCCACGTGTTCCTGCCACCACCGCTACTCTTGCGGACATGGTGTGGAGTTCAAGTCAAATTGCTCAAAAGCTTGCATTGTTTGATTCAATTTCCATCTAATATTCCTTGGGAAAGAGTTTGATCAACCAACCAAGGTCCACTTAGTGCTTAATAAGGTTCCCCATGAAGATATCCTCACGGACTCAGACCAAAACCACGGGTTTGAATCATTTTGAAGTTGAAATTCAAATTTGAGCTCAATTCAGACTGCAAAGAGTGCCCAGAAAATTCTGACAGGCAAAATTCAAGGAGTCCAATAGTTAAAATTTTAGCTCAATTCGACGCATGGTTCGCCGTGACAAGGTTTTGCTGCCGCAACAGGATTGCAGCAGCACACTGTTTTTTGTATCATTGATAAATTTTTCTCCTTTGGGTATTTTCTGAGGTCCAAAATAATTCAAAAAACTATAAAAAGAGTAAGAAACTGCACAAAAGGCCACTGAAAATCATTAAAAAAATCTCCAAAAAGTAGCTATTGCTTTGCTTTCTCATTGCTTCTTTTGCTTCGATTGCTTTAGTATGTAGGTCTAGGTAAATTTTGTTCGTTTTAGTCTAATTCTAGCAAGTACAACTGTTATTTTGAGCATTTTTCAATTTTTCTTTGTTACTTTGATCATTTGCTATCCTTATGATGAGACAGTGGCCCAATCTTTCGGTGAGACGAAGGTAGATAACGGTTTGGTGCAGTTTAAACTTGACGATCCGACTATACCGTATGTGATGATACACCTTAGCAATCGCTAAATCAACCTCCGATAGTTATTAACCTTGCCATAGGCACGATCAACCTGAACAACAAAGTTTGAGTTCCTGCAAGCAACCGAAGAATCAGCAAGAACTATGATAAATTGCAATCTGAAATTGCGAGTATTAAATTGGCACAAGAGATAGAAGAAAATGTATTGGGATTCCACTGGCGATCTAAACAAGGTGGTAGTCCTACACGACTTGTAGATGCGATAATGTGGTAGTAGCTAAACAACTCAATCAAACCCAAACACTAAAGAGAGAATCATAGGGGGTATATAAAGAGAAGAGATGATCTGTTTCAGAAACAGTCGTGCACTAATTTGATGATTGCAGTGTGCTCATAAGGAATTTGGAGATAAGGCTAGACAGGTTGGAAAGAGCATGAGATAAGCTTTTCAAAGAGTCCAAGATCACCCAAATCGGAGTCCTTATGTCCAAGATATAGATGTTTAAAGTTAGGATTGTCTTAGCAATCCATATCAGAGTCCAGATCTTGTGGGATTTGATCTCTAGCTCTTCTTGGACCAAAAGTGACGTGGGAATACTTCTTGTATAGCACCAATTCATGTGGGACATGGTCGTAGCCACATGAACTTTATTCCCTCCTACTCTTGAGAGCTTGAACTTGAGTCCTCGCATGTTCTTGAAGGTCTTGACGGACCTCTTTTTCTTCTTTATGGCTTGAGCAGCAGATGTGGTTGAACTGGTGGAAGTAGAGGTGACATCAGCTGTATCCACGAGGGTCGTGTCCTCATCACCTTGCTACTCACATAAAGCCTCCCAAGCTCCTCTTTTCTACACCGTGCAGATATACATCCACTTGGCAATCGCTTTACTCAATATTTGGAGGTAGTTGACACCATTGGTTGCCAATCACCACCTGCTGCATGGTAAGAAACTATAAGAATTTTGATTTAGCTGAGTGATGAGTGACTTGTCACCACATCCTAATAGTTAATAAAAACATTATACTTGTCATTTTGTTTCTTGTCTTCTACTAACAATGACAGGTTCACACGATCTGGCGATTGGGTCCCGCTCTATACAAGGGGACGAGCTAGATATTGATACGGGCACCGTTCCACCACCACGAGATGTACAACACCAATATATACAAGGTAATGATCTGTTCCCTATACCCTATTTTGCTGGTTGTTATGATCTTGATACTTACCTCACTTGGGAGTATGAGGTAGAACAAATATTTGCTTGCCATGATTTTCTAGAGCCTACGAAAGTAAAAGTTGTTGCTAGAGCATTTATCAATTTTGCATCTATTTGGTGGGCCGTTGAATATAAACAAAAAAATCATGACACACCTAGCACATGATTTGATGTGAAGAAAGGTTATGAGAGCTAGATTTGTGTCCGCATACTTTGCTCATGGGCTGCTAAAGGAATTATAACACTTAGAACAAGGTAGTAATATCATACATGCTTGCTATCAAGAATTGAAACCTTACTTGTTTCATTGTGCTATAGAAGAAACCAAGAAAGCCATAGTGAATAGATTTATAAAACGCTTGAAACGTGACATTCGGGATAGATTTTGATATATACCTTGTTGCATTACTAGTTTGTTTTGTTGCGCTTGTGCTTTTGAGAAACAAATACATGATGAAGCACCAAATCGGCCATCAATGTCATACCCACTTTCACGTTCACTATCGGTTGCTTCTTCCACCGCTGCACCCATTATGGCTATCGCGCCTACTATTGTGAGAGTCTCACAGTCTAGAGCTTATGACCGTCATTCCCGATAGTACCTATATCATCTGAGTCAAACCTACAAGGTAATGTCCAAGGTACTAGTTCCCGCACTCCACATGCCATTGATTTTTTCTGATGAATTAAATGCATCATGTGTTGAGTTGAATGAGTTATTTGCTATTATGATCACACTTGTTATAGAAAATAATGTTGTTGAATTGTGTGCACCCCCTGATGAAATAAGTTTGTTTATTGATTTGGGTGCACAATGTGATGAAACAAATGAATTGTGTACTAATTAGTTACACCATGTGTTGATAATTGTCATAAAAATTTGGATACTTCATATAATGAGAGTGCAACATTACATGCTGATTTGGTCTCTCTTCCAATCGACGTGAATTGCTTTACATTGAGTGACCAGATAGATTACTTAATTGATGATTTTTGTGCATTATGTGATATAATTGATTTACCTTCTGTTTAAATGCACAAAGTAATGGTACAAGTGTTATCTGGAGTTGATGATTGAGATGTGCTATGTGATTTGGCTGATGAATTATTATCTATTTTGGACACTCCACAATACGAAACACACGATATGATTGTTGTTTCGTGTGAACTTGCTGTTGAAATTATTACTTCTGGTGATTTGAGTGCATCTATAACTCTACTTGCTAATAATAATGAGCTATGCTAGGATATACCTACTGTTTTGAAAGAACCAAGTGACATGATAATAAATTATGATTGGGATCAAGTATAATTGATTAGACATAAAGAAGTGCTAGCTAGATTTTTTTTATGTTGATTCTTTGTGCTATATTATGATGGATCCACCTATACCTTTGTCACATATTAGAAATAAAGTTGTTGGATTAACAAGTTTAAGATTGTTTAATTTGATTGGAGAATATAATGTAGACAATGAATTTTTGGTGCATCAGATTTGCATCACTTGTGATTAATTGAATGATTTTAAACTTACTGATTTCAGATATCAAGATGTGCAAATGCTTGTTCTCTTTTGATATGACCTCCAACATTAGAGATGAATTTATATAAAGTAACGTACTACAGGATTGCTTAAATTTTAGAACATTAAGTTGCTCTAAATTTTAACATGTTGTAGCTAGTACTTTGAGAGTTTTTCAAGTTTATCCACCTATGTTGGGATGGTTTAAGGAAGAGTGTTACAAATATGAACCTACATATCAAAGCTTCACTTACATTTACAAAGTTGGTTGCAATATTTGTTGCATGGATTTTGTCTTAAGCTCATCATTCTTATGTTAATCTTTTGATTAATTATAACATGAGCTACTTTATTTGTTGTTATGTGCTAGTGTTAAATGTGAAACAATGGAGAGAAATAAAAACAAATGACATATATATACAATGCATATACTTTGTCTTATGTGTTAGCTTCTTTTTAGCATATGCAAAGCATAGAACGGTTTTTTTTTCAAGGAAAGGAGGATAATGAGGACATGACCTCTATGGATATAACTACTGCTACCTCTACTGCCATTACACCACTCATTGATCAAGATTAAGATAAGCACAAGAATTCCAAGTATAAGAGAGGCATCAAGGTGATCAAGATCAACAATCATGTCAAGCAATGGAGAAAGAAGGTGATTAAGCTAAGGAGAATACATGAAGATGAACAAACCTAACTGTTATAAGTTGGACTTGCCGGCTGATAGCCTTGGACCATGTCTTTCATGTGTCCCAATAGAAGCCTTTCACACTCTAGATTACTCCCTGGTGTATTCAGATTTGCCTCTGGCTGTGAATTTTGTTGTCAGTTCACCCGTGCCGACACACATCCTGGAACGTCATCTTGTGAAGAAGGAACTCTGCAGCGATTCAGATCAAAGTGAAGTGGCCCAATCTCTCTAGAGACGTGACCACATGGGAGGATTACGATGTTCTGCACCACCGCTTTCTGACGCCAGTTTCTGGGACGACGCACCATCTCAAGGAAGAGCAAATGTCACACATGTGCCAACTATGGCATGGCCACATGTGGACGTCAGGGAATTAGAAGACGAAGGTGGTGTGATTGTAAGCAAGCTTGCATGCTCTTCTAGGGACCCACTGTCAGTGGAAGGCCACGGTGAGCTATCTGTGCTCAGTGGGCGAGTAGCATGGACGTGGTGCATAAGCCATAGGACCCACCTGTCAGTGTGTGTGAGAGTGTGGCTTATAAGCTAAGACTATACCGAATGGTCCGTTATCGATGAAGAAGTGATCCAAGTTCTCTTCCCTTTCCCCTTATTCTCACCTCCTGCTTCATCATCTCATCCCTATTTTTCATACAGTTACCCTAAATCGTGCAATCCACTTCCCTTGCTGGATGGGATCGTCAACCAGATCGGCCACGGCGGCGCACTTCGTCGCCATCGCTGAGCGTCGATGTAACGTGCGGATTTCAAATCGAGGGATCTGGATGGGAGGTGATCGGAAGAGGTAGAGGAGGAGAACGCGTGAAGGGGAAAGCGGGAAGCGTTTATATGGAATCAAATCCTCTGCCGTCGTAGCTATAACGGCAGTGCTGTGCAGTCATTGCATCCTGGCCGTTGTTGCAACTTAGAGGGCAGGATTCAGATGACTCCTAGGACTACTACGTTTCCAGGCCTTGCAGGCCCATGCCTTGACCAGCAAATCGTTCGCTCGGCCACGCGAGCGACAGCGGCAAAATGTGAGCTCACTGACCGAATAGAAACGAGGATGCCGCCGTCGTTGCCGTTCATGTCGGGGTATCGGAGCACAGAACCACTCCCGATGGTGCCCGCGGCCGCCAACGTCTCCACCTTTGGTCAGAGAGTCAAGGGGGCAGTCTGCAGTAATCACGCTCGAGGGGCGCTCGCCGTAGAACTCGCTCTTAGCCACCATGCCTGCTTGTATCAGTCGCATGCAGCCGCCGAAGTTACGCCGTCCCGCTGTCCGAGCTAGCGCATTCACCGTTCGTGCTCGCTAGCCGCAACGCCAGCATTTTGCAGGAGCCATTGTTTGCTCGTACTCGGCCGGCCGCTGCTACGCGGCCACGCCGACGATTTGCATCCAACGCAGAGAGAGAGGCTAAAAGGGAAGGTGGAAGCGGTAGGAACGACGAACGGGTTAGCTGGGCCTTACATGGGCCTTGTCTTCGAATAGACTTGCTGGGGCAGTTCAATCGTAACCATTTAAAGCACCTGAGCGGTCAGGAACTCAGGATGGAGAACTGCACATTTGTGCCTCTATACTTGTAACGGTAGACGATTTGCTTCATGTTTATATGGGGTGATTCGATAGGAATGGACACGGTAGGCGGTAGCGTACTGGGTTTGACTTGACCAAACAGGGGGCGCCAAGATTCGTGCGTAGTCTGATGTGTATATACCTACGTATAGCGTGAAGAAGAAAAATACGGTATGTGGTAACACGGTAAACTCGTACATTGCTTGGTATTCGACTGTTATCTCCGAGTGTACGATATAAAGGGAAAAGTCCAAAATGGTATGTCGTGTAGATAAATAGACGAGGCTAAATATCCTGTGAAATTTGGGTAAGTACTGAAAATCCGGTCAAATTCATATGTGGATTTTCCTTTTCAAAATTTCTCATGCGCTATGACATATGTAAGGTAAGGCATATTCTGTCTCTACAATTTGCGATTGAGTTGGCTCTTGAAATTTTTCGGAGTGTGTAGAAACTGCCACCCTATGTTTCAATTTTTGAGGAGAATATTTTAAATTTCTAGAGCTGATTTCATGGAATTTGCAACATTTAGCTAGTTTGTAACGCCACAAAACACTTGGCTCGTGATATTGTCCAAACAACACGTATTCACGTGTACACACGTTGAGCTTGACCAAATTCATACAGCTATTATACAGATCGAATATGTTGTGAACCAAAGGCTATATGCTGGAAGACACAAATACAAATGGAATGGAAGACAACAACCTTGTAAGGTATATCTGCCAATAAAGATATCAGGATGTGACAATCTGCCCCATTCAGCGGGTCCACTAAGGGAACTAGGCATTACAAGAATTTCATTATTTTTTCCGCAAGTATCAATGTTATTTACATGTAATAATGTCGTCAGACAATGAAAAGTCACATGACTTTTCTCTGAATAACATCGTCAAAAGTCAAAAACAATGAAGTTACGTGAAATTTACTCTGCTACAGAGCTCACTCCAAGGACTGAAAACACATTTCAGTTTAGCCATTCCATCAGAGCCTACAAGCAAAAGCCTGTCAGGATATGCTTCGATATGCCCAAATGCAGTAGTGCCTGTGAGGACATTCCAAGGCAGCCTCCAAAGTACGATGGTGCACTCCATGGGAGGTCCACAGAGTGGCCACCCTGTGGTCGTGCCCGGCGAAGCAGGCCTTAACACAGTTGTACCGACGAACAATAGCCATCACCTCATCGTAGTTCCACATGAGAGCTGCTGGGATGATGCTCCAGGGTCCATTGGGAGATGACTGCATAAGATGACATTTGTCGGCGCTCTGATGCATCCTGGAGGACATCATTGAGCCAGGATAGCTGCTCCTTGCCAACCGCACCATTGAACATCACGAAGCGCCGGTCAACACCAACCAGACCGTTGGGGCTGTTCTTATCGGAGTTTGGATTCTTTTCATCCAGGAGCTTCAATGCTGCTGCGGTCACTGGATGATCACGAGGCAGCCAAGGGCACTGAAGTCATAAGCGTCCAGAACGACAAATCTGTACTCAGGACATGGAGAGAAGTCGTAGTACGCACGATTAGAATCAGTTGGCATCTTCAGCAAAGAGAGAAGGTTGCTACGAGGAAGGTTGTAGAGGCAATGGTTGCCAAACATGTGGTAGGTTGGGCCATTGAATTCTCAAATTCGTCAAGGACCTTCTGGACTGCCCACAATGATTTGTCCTTTGGGCAGAATCCATCGATGATGTCGCCAAAGTTGATCGAGAACTTGATATTGCCTTGCTTGTTCCATGTACTGACAGCCCTTTGGAGGACAGTGATGCTGTGACGGTAGTAGCGTGGGACACCAAGGAATGAATGGCCATCCGGGATATCGGCGTACTGGACATCAGCAATGACACCAAAGGAAAACAATGGCTTTTTAGCAGATGCATGGACTAGTCCATTTGTCGCAGCCATCACCACAAAACTTCAGTCACCGGACCTTTGAAATCAAACGGTAAAAGGAGATCCTGGAACAGCAAGCATTGATCTCTGTGCTTGAACCTAGAAGAGAAGCCAAACAATATTTTTTCAGAGTTCTGAATCAGTGAGGGCATCAGTACAAAGCACTGTGTCACAATAAAGAGAAGCCAAACAATACGATAGCAGTAGAAGTACTCTAGTACTCTCTTATTTTTCCAAAATTTCTAGTCTAAAGCTTCATTTCACCCTTAGACAGTAGCTACTGAAGCCTTAAGTAATCAAAGATGCTCATGGCTTTTCACTAATAAGATGAGATCACTTCCAGGCATTGCAACATTGCATAGTATAACATGTCATCACAGACTCGATAGATTCACAGGTCTTCTTCTCCCTGTACCCAAAATAAGCTCATTGCTTTAGTTATCCCAGGAAGCACCGCAATTAAGTTGATGACTGACCGTGAAGCGATTCAAGAGCCCGGCAACCAAAAGAATAGATTGGTGCGTTGGCCGAACACAGAGACATGGGATTACCAGTGCGACAAGAGTAGACGGAGGCTCCCGACGGGGCGGCGAGGTTGCGGCCGGGGTGGCCGGACTCCGGCGAGATCTCTGGCGCGCTCTGGGCTCGGTTGGTCTCGGATCGGATGGCGGATGGCGTTATCTAGAAGCAGCAGCCGGGAGGAGTTTGGATCTTGACGGAAGCCTCTCTTCTCTTGGGTGTCGAGCGGAGACGGGGAAAACAACACGGACCACTGCCCGACCGGTCGTTCACTCGCTAGCTCTGGGGCCTACAGGGCCGAAAGAAACACAGGGGTTGCCCCGTTTCCCTGGGCAAAAAGCCGCAGGCCGAAAGAAACACGGGGGTTTCAACTAAAGGCCCCGTTTCCTTAGGCAAAGACCCGCTTTTAGCCTCCTACTTCCGATCAATGTCAAAAAAGACTCTCCAAAACACTCGTCACCATCCGTTCACGCATTGACACATGGCATGTATCGCAGGCGGGATTCACGGCCGCCTCCTCCTGCACGTTTGACCCGCGGCCCACGAGCGGGCCCCGCGGCCATCGCCTGCCGTTAGCTCGACCGTGGCACAAACCTGCCGCAGATGGGACCTGCGACACCCCACCTACCGCAAGTCAGGCCCGCGGCACCCGAGTGCTGCCCGCCCGCCTCAACCAGTAGTTGCCCCGCCCCCACCCGCCGTGCGTCCCACCCGCGGGATCCGACATGGCGCGTGCAGGTGCGTGCCGCACGCGCTGTGTTGCCCATGCTGCCTTTTTTTTCTCGCATAAAATGAGCACCTCAAAATCCATGCCAAGTCAATTTATTGCTCAGTGTTTCTCTTTTGGGCACTATTCTTCTCACAATACATGTTGTCGGCCAATTCCCACCCATGGCTTAAATTCAGTGCTAGCCATGAGAATCTTCATGATGAGGACATGACCCCATGGATGCACCCGCTGCCACCTCTACTACAAGTACTTCAACTACGTCTGCTGTGAAGCTACAAAGAACAAAAGGAGGTTCCTAAAGATCTTCAAGAACAAGTGAGGATTTAAGTTCAAACTCTCGAGAGAAGTAGGGAATGAAGTCATGAATTGGTGCTGCATAAAGAGTTCTCTCACGTGACTTTTGGTCCAAAAAAGAGCTAGAGATCAAGTCCCACAAGATCTGGGTACTCATTCAGATTGCTGAGATAGTCCTGACTTCAAACGTCTATATCTCAAACATACGGACTCCGCTTTGGGTGATCTTGGACTCTTGGAAAGCATATCGTGCTCTTTCCAACATGTTCGACCCCATCTCCAAATTCCTTATGAGCACACCACAATTGTCAAATTAGTCCACGACTGTTTCTGAAACAGATCATCTCTTATC